>VXBI01002221.1:540475-694573 GCA_013397375.1 Toxostoma redivivum | reverse complement strand
GGTGGAGAAATACAGTGTATTTGAAACAGTGTTGATCTTTTGTCAGAGTGGTGTAACTTCTAAAACCCTGTCTGTGTTTTTATGGGCTTGGTTTTTCATTTCTTCTTTGTTTCCCTGTTTAGAAGTTGATTTCCACTTTTCTAGCATCCTATTTCCTGTCTCTTTTGTCACCTGGCTACTTACTAGGCCCTCAATTGTTTTTTTTCAGGCTTTGAGGGCAGCCAAGTAAGCTAGCTAAGCATGCTCAAAATACTACAGCACTTAAAATGTTTAATATTCAGAGAGTTCCCTCCCTCCTCAAAGTTCTTTGCTACTCTAGGTACTCTAAGAACAACCCTGTATTATTAGGGACTGACTGGTTTTATAGTCCATCTGTCCTCTAAATGCTATGGAGGAAATGCTAAAATATCCTTACAAGGCAAATGATAAATTCTTTAACTTTGCAGACAAGGAAGCTGACTTCTGTTGCTACTCTACATCAATATAAGTGTCTCATGTAATACATCTGCTGGCAGAAAAAAAGCCTGTGTATGATGATTCAACAAAGTTTCCCAGTCCTACTTATCTTAGCTATCTTGATAGGCAGGTGACATTTTGATGAACAAAATAACAAATGTCACTGCTGTGGTGACAGACATATACAATATTCCAAATATCCACTGAAAGAGAAGTGTTTAATATTGGAATGAAAGAGGCAACTTCTTGACAGGATTTCAACATGTATAACTATAATATTTTTAGCAATGAAGTCAATAATATGTCTCACTATCACATCTATCATGGTGCTAAAGTAGTTTTTATCAAGACTTTCCTAGACACTGCTCTAGTATGGTGATTGTCAACAAACAGAGCTGAAAGGAGACTACAGCAAAAACATGAGCACTTTTTTTTCTCTGAGAGTTGCATTCCTAATCTCCACTAAAGGACTTAGATTTGTTCTGGCGGTGCTGAAGGTTGGAGATCAAAGAGAACCCTAAATATCATCACCATGTACCTCTTTTGCTAACCTAATGCTGGCAATAGGCCTTCTAAAAAGCTGGCTGTAAAATCACCACGTATTTGGCAAGGCTTCATTTTTTATTTGTGGTTGCTATCAAGATGAAACAAACTTTAGGGGCTGCAAATGGAAATGGAATGAAACTGTGGAAAATGCTGCTCATCTCAAACCCCACAGTGATCATCTGATGAATTATTCACGTGTCTGATCAACAGCATTTGCTTTTATCAGTGTTACCTCAGCCTTGCTTGCACGGCCATTTAGCCTGACTTTCCTTCGTGCTGAGAAGCAGCAACCTGAACCAAGGAGCAGAGGACAGAGCAGAAGCATGGGACATGGATAGACTTTTCCTTTTTGAGCTATGTAACAAAAATCAGAATATAAATGAGCAGTTAGGTCACTGCGATCAAACATCTGCAGTGTAGTTCAACTGATTAGAGGCTGGAACACTAAATTTACCCTGCATTTCTTCAAAGTCTCTGCAATAGGAGTGCCTTACTTTAGAAGCAGTCTCTCCTTTTAGATAATCCACAATGATCCACAATCATACAAGCAGGCTTTCCCCAACTTCATTCATAATACTTAACAGCTTTATTGCAATTCTAGGAATAAAGATGCTCACATTCCCTTGACTTAAGAGAGTAGGTTTAATGCACTGTGCCATTTGCCACCATCCTGAAGGGCCTTTTTTTTGTGTGTCTGTGTGATTAATACATGTACTAATGCTAATAAAACACTTATGGAGTTTCCCAGACATAGACGTGGCCCCTTAATCCTTCCTTGTTCTGTTGGGGATAATCATTTTTACAACATAAGATCACTTGCACCAGTGAAGTGCATTTTAACACCTTTTGCTGTTATCTGTATGAACTGATGATCCTAATAGAATCCCAGCAGTGCATTTAAACTTTATTTCCTAGGTTAATCAGGCTAAAACACAGTTAACTATGTTTCCCAAAGGGGGCCTTCTTTACATTAAAAAAACAAAAAAGCTACTGCAATTGTTTATCACTAGAAATTTTGGTCAGTGAGAGAAGAAAGGGAGTAATGCTATAAAAAGAAATGGTGTTTTTGTCTTGTAGTGGACAGCATGCCACACCATAAAAAATAAAAAGAGAGAAATATTTTCTGAACAAAGAACTCATGCCGGTCCCCCCCCTTTTTTTTTTTTTTTTTTTTGATCTTTAATCCCTTCTCTCCTAAGCAGAATGGCAAAGGAGCCCTTCTCTCTCTCTAATAAATAGCTAGCAAAAGAAGGCATTCAATGCTCCATCCCTTTGATCAGCACAAAGCTGTCAGCTCCTGCCGCTTTTTTTTCTTCTAGCTCTTGTTCCTGGTTAAAAGTGGAAGTAATACCCCCTGAAAGAAATACCCTAGGTGTCCTGCAAATCATCAATCCTATTTTTTAACTTGTTGTTTTTCAGTGGCCCACCCTCCTGGCCTGAGCAACCTCCTCACTAACACCCCTCTTCCTCTTTCCACCCTTTTCCAGAATACCGGTTTCATTTGATACACAATTCAATGTGCCAGTCTGACCTACTGGGACCTTGCTGTCTGAGACTCTACCACTGTGCAGACAGGGGAAACCTTCCTTCTAGCAATAAACATGTTTACTTCCATGCATTTTGCTCCCTGTAAAGGGATTATTTTTTTTTTCATAGACAGCAAAGAGATTTTTAGAAAATAGGTTTTAATAATTTATAATACATTTCTAACTTTAAAAAAAGCAGAACACAAACAGTAAATAAAAAAATACAGGTTGTGCTTGACCGAGTGTCTGAGATCCCATTTTGCTCCAATCTTCAAGCTGCTGCATTTCAGCGACATCACTGCATCTCAGCAGTAAACAATCTGCAAATATTGCTGTCTTCAGACAGGTCACTCGGTGCATTTTAAAGCAGGCTCCTTGTTTACTGCTCAGATTATCTGCAATGTGCATTTCTGCTCCTCACAGTGTCAGGACCTGATACATTGTTTGCAAATATTATGCAGAGGAAATAATTCACAAAGGCAAACAATTACGACTGAGTGTAGAACAAGACAGTGGCTGGTGGTGGGAGAGCAGGGCAGAGATTTGGTGTCTCTGTGTGTGTGTGTCTATAAAGGGTTGGAGGGGGGAGGAATGGGGAGTAAGGAAAAGCAATGTATAAAAGAGCATTTTTACTAGACAATGTCATAGCCTCAGTGATATGTAATGATATTTAAATACCTTTGCCATTTTCCCCTGGTGATTGCTGCACTGGGTATGTTCTGTGGGCCTATAGAGATATGTTTTTCAAAAATCAGGATGGAGTGAATGCCGTTCGTTGTTCTGGCTGCAAAATGTCAAACTGCAGTGGAAAGAAATACAGCATTGCAGTGGTGGTGCACTGAGGCCCCCGGTAGGAAAGCAGGAGCTATTAAGTGGAAAATTCCTGCAGAGGACGTGTTTCCATTTCTAATGTGAAGAAAGAGGGTGTTGTTTGAGGCTGGCAGGTCTGTGGAAAATACAGAAAACACAGGGAAGATGAGAAAATGACCTCATTGAACTCTGAGAACTTAAGCAAACAAACAGCTTTGGCCAACATAGCACATTCTTCTGCCCAAACAACAAATTGACCTATAAGTTATATAATCCCCCACAAGCCCCCGTGCCTCATGTAGATGTGGGGAGGGAGAAGGGGGCTGTTCACTGCAGGGGCAGGGAGGACAAGCACTAAAACCCGGTGCAGTAGGAAAGACTGTGGGGGTGAGTTGCCTGTCCTCCCCATAGCACCACCTTCCACCCCAAATGGAGTCCTCACATGAGGTTCAGGTTTAATTGCGCTCTGAATACCAGCAGAATGATGGCACTAGTTGTTTATTATAGTATGAACTATTTCAGTACAGCATAAATTTTCCATTTCAAAGGATCCTGAATGCCTTCAGGGAAGGGACTAGGTTTTGTGAGCAGAGGGTGGCCTCTGTAAAAGTTGGTGGGGGGTTTGTCTTAGGGATGGTTAAAACCGCATTCTTGGAACCTGAGGGGGGGGACTCTGGAAGGCTGTTTAGGGGCTGTGTTTTCCCTCTAGAGACGCCCCCTGTAGTGTTGACTTGGACTGCCTGAGTTACCATTTTATATCAACTGAAATCCTAGTGTAAAAACGCAGGGGCTGACCAAAGGCCATGGTTCTGCTGGGGTTGTTGTTGTTGTTCTGGTTTTGGCAGAAAAGGCCAAAATGATGTGTGCCAGCACCTCCAGCATCTGACAGTGCTGAAAGGTTTGATTTGTTGTACAACTGCTGGCCTCGGTGTTTTTCCAATAGCTAATTAATTGAACATAATAGAAAGTTATTAATAGGTAGAACAGCAAATAAATCATAATTCAGAGTTTACAATAGTATTTAAAATCAGAAAGAGCTTTTATTTTTGTTAGTTAATAGTACATTTGCTGTGGAAACTTGTTCTCAGCTACCATATAATTGTGACGTACACTTTTAATGGATAGACTCTTTTTTTTCTTCTTGTTTACATTATTAAAATCCTGTTGTCTCCCACTTGCAGTTGATTTTGAGCACAACCAGAACCTGCTCTACCATCCAGCATTTTTCTGGACTCAGCCTCTCATAGACAAAGTTAGCTTTGAGCAGTTCTTGCAGCTTTAAAGTCTACATGGTGCTTTAAGGATAAGTATAAACAGATAAAGGGTTTGATCTTGCATCTTTAAAGCATATGCATAGGAATGTAGGAATGTGCAAGGTTCAAGTATTAGCAGCAAAGAAGAAGCAGCTGACACAAGATTCACAAACTACAGGTGCACATTCAAATTTCATGTAAGCTGCTTTTTAAGTCTAATGGTTCGACCCATTCTGTCATTAGGCACCAGTAGCCATGAATGCACTGAGGGAGAATTCAGAAAACTCCAGCAGCTGTAAGAAGCTGACTAGATTCAGTGCTCATGTTCCCTTACCAAAACGTTTTAGAGCAAGATAAAGTGAATTACAAGGTAAGTGTCGAAGAGAAAGTGAGACCATCCCAAACTCAATCAAAAAATGCAACTCTTGCCTCTTGCAGGCTTTGAAAAATGCAAATAACCATTCTTTCTTGTCCAGTTTGACGTCTCCCTGCATGTGGAGAAGACAAGGCAAAAAGTGACAGAATTACATACTACAAAAAAAATCTGTACATACAAGACTTTCAGCAATATTCTGTAGATATTACAAGTTGTTTGAAGAAAGATCAAAAAAGATGGCTGAAGATGGGGGCAAGTGGCTATATCAAATTAAATTCTCACACAGCTGTTGCATATTGCTTTTCAAGGCTCCAGTTGCCACTTATTTCAGGTATGGAGGAGACAGTGTTGTGGTAATATGAAAAGGAAATAATTCTGATCTGTGCAGTCCAGATCTGAAAACCAATTTCCCCAGAATCCAGCATTGTTCCAGTTTAACCCTAAATGCCTGCACCTCTGCAGCACAAGGGCCAAAAGACATTCAGGAGCTCCACAGTATTGTGTTATTCCCTTTCTGGAAATGTTTAACCAGGGCAAACTATATAGTGCAGCATTTCTGCACGGTGCCATGGATTCTGTTTCTCTTTTTCCTTGTGCTGTGTAACTAAGGGGCACTGTAAGGGGTGCATAACTTTCAGACTAGAACAGCTTTCTCCTCCACACTCTGACAGGAAATAAAAAGTGCCCAAAAAAATCAAGAGAAAAACAAACTCTGTGAAGGACAAAAAGAAGCACCGCCAACACAAAAGTTTCCCGCACCTAATAAAAGAAAAAAGTCAGATTTTTGCTCATCTTCACCTTGTGGTTGCAAATGGTAAAGGAAGGGAGGTTAGGAGTGCCCCATCATTAGGGCTCTGGAGTTTAGCACCCATGGCAGGATTAACTCTTCTGAGGAGTACAGGGCTTTGGTTACATTGCTTTTTATAGGGTTTTTAATAGGTTCTTTGTCTTTTACATAGTGGACTCTGCTCATATCATAGCTTCTGTTTTGAATTCAGTTTACAAGACCTGAGAATACCTAAAGAGACTTCTAAGAGACTATTTTAAATAAAAACATGGGTATATCTGGGTGATGAAATACAAACCTGAGCCAAGAAGATTGTAGGCAAGCCACATCCAGCTCCTGCCAATGCATCTCAGTGCTGCCCTACACAAAACTTTCAGAACTGTGCAGAAATGCCTGGTCAAACTAACTTGTGCAGGACTTTCTGAAAGCACAAAAATAGGTAATGGAATAAACAAAAAATAATCCTTGTGGGTTGTCCCTCTTTGCATCACAGTATCAAAAGTCATGGAGTAAAAGAGACACAAATCACTGATCAAGCTTCAGGTTTTATTTCTTTGTTCTTTTATTTTAAATCATAAGATTTCATCACAGCTGGGAAATGTGGGGTGTCAGCATTCCCAAGCTTTAGCACTGTCCGCTCATTCTGATCCTAGTGGAAATAAGACACTTGGCCTCTGAGCACTGATGGAACTCCCCAGGATTCTACTATCACTGTATCTGGTTTTCTAACTTTTATAAATCTAAGATCTTGAAAGAACTTTTGAAATCAACTGGTAGAAGACCTGACTGTGAACCAGTCTTCCTCAATGTTTTGTAGTTCAGGTGACTCCCAGTGTGGACAACTGGAGGGTGAGGACTCCAGGACATGATGAAGCCTAAGCTCACTGTTTTATCTGGATGCAGAAAGGCCTCTTGGCCTGTAGACCAGTGGTTTCATACTGAGAAAAGAATAAAAAGAAAAAAAAGAAACATCACAACAGAATGTTACACAGTACTTTTGTGGATAAAAAGTAATGTGCCCCAATGCTGACTAGCTGGAGACCTTCCTCTGTCTCAGGATGTTCCCACCTCAAGATGTGGGTCCTGCTTAGGAGGCAATAAGAATTATCAGGTGTTCAGAACATGTGCCTTGGGAAAGCATTGAGCTTTTGCACTTGAGAGGCAGCTGCAAGGAGAAGGTAATCTCTGTTTTCCACATCTATTGCAACTAGACTTGGTTCAAAGAATATTAAGACAGAATTATCTTGGACCATATTAAAAACCTTATGTTGGGTGATAGGAGGGGGTACAAACACAAAAGTGAAAACATTCCCTTAAATGCAAATCCTCCCAAATACCAGAAGAAATACATAAATCAGTCTAAGTGTGGGTCAGTTTGTGCTTGGAAAAATGTTTGACTCATCAAGGGATGGAGTGCTGCTCAGCTAGTTTTGACTCCACTGAGTGCTGCCAATCACCCGTGAAAAAACCATTGTGGTAGAATAGGCAAAACATTTGGGAGTGATGGCACAATGGAAGGCTTTGGAAGGGTTGTTCCTTGCTTCTTGAAATATCTATGGCACAGTTGACCTCTACAGATACATTTAGGTATTCTTCTTGCAACAATTATCTGGCAATAAGGAGTGCTTGATTAGACTTTTTGCAGATTGATCTGTTGCAGTGCAAGAGCTCCGCCTTTACATGGAAATAAGGCTAAAATTTACCTCTTCTGTTGAAATGGTCATTTGCAACAAAGGTTCCTCCCTCTTTACACCAGTGAAGCAAATTAAATGGCATGTGGGACAAAACAATACTGATGCTAAAGATCTGAGTCAAGATCAATCACTGTCATGATTTCTCTTACCAAAGTCTTAAGGAGATCTACTTGGAGATCATTAATTTCTATAATATGCATTACTAAAAAAAATCCACAAGGCTCAGGGGGAAGCAAAAAGGGAGGCTCTTAATATACTACCTTTTCTGCTTTTGGTTGTGATTCTCCTAAGTGATGAGTATGATGCTAAAGTCACTCTGTCCACCATGGTGGGAATGTAACCAAGTGTCACTACATGTATTAAATCTGATCAGCCCCATAAGCCCCTCCCCACCACACAGAAACTAATTGTGAGGATTAGGGCACACCAAGACACTCAAGCTCCACTCCTGTGGGTTTGGGGAGAAACAAGGCATTTAAACATTCCAGCTACAGTTCCCTTGGAAACGTACATAACAACAACTCAGTAACACTATGGGTTTCTGTTTTCTTAACCCTTCAGGACATTGACTGAATGAATACTTCCTTGAGGAAACTGTTCAGTCAACCAGATATACTCAAACACACTTAAATCCAGGCCTTTTCTCTTTAAAGAAACAACAGCTGTTGAATTCCGTGTCAAACTGATCTCCTCCCCTAGCATTAAAGGGTTTAATTCAAACACACACATATACCATTAGCAAATCCTCCATGGAAGTCTGTATGAAAAAAAGACAGTAAAAACCAATTCCCAAATGTCAATATTTCATATCATTATGAAGTTACCATGGATCAGAGGACACAGAGAACAATACACGACATTTTATAAAGCACATAAGTACTCTTAAGAAACAAAACAATATTAGCATTTGTGTAGATTATAAAACACAATATTGTTCCTGACAGTAAAAGGAATAATAATATCTACAACAACTTCATAATGATTTCTCTGGAAATTTAAAATACTTTGTAAATATTAACTAATACTATCAAATAATAAGATTTACACCATCTTTGTGAAATACATGAGATATGCCCCTGAGTTGATTCCCCAGCCCAATGAACTGGAGCTTTTTTTGACATTAAGCACATCTGTTCCTTAGCAGTGACCATTCCTGTTGTGCAAAGGTTTGGAAGAACCACCATCTGAATACTTGTGTAAGGTCACCAGAACACACCTGCCCTCACAAAGAGCTGCTCTAGGCTTTGGGCTGTCATTAGTAGACAGAATTAATGAACATGCTTGCAAGGCCTCAGTTAATAGCCACAACTGTTATGGCACTCTGCAGATTTATTTAATAGTACACTTATCTGTGCACTATTGTCTTCCTCAGAAGTTTAGATTTATGAAAACATGAAAACCTTTACCCTGGAGATCTTTGCTTCAGGCTGAGATCGACAAAACCATATGTAGCAATTGTCAGAAACAGAACTTACCTTTCTTTCACAGTATGCAAGAAGTGACCTTACCTAGCTTTTTACGACAGCAAGAAAAACCATCAGTACCTGTGTTAAAATTATAAGTATTCCTTAACTAGTAGTGCACTGATGCACACTTACTTACACAAAGGAAGAGATTGAAGTTACAAAAGTAAATCAGGGATCAAGCATGTGTTAGTGCAGCCCAAACCAATCACAGTTCATAGCCCAGCTTTTTCACCCTTTCTCTCTGTAAGCTTTAATTTTTGTTATTTTCCAAAGGAGCCTGTTCAATCTTCTCTTAGATCTGTCCTGTGATGATGAGGCTCCTTGTCACATTTGTAGCTTCAAGCAAATAGAAGAAAGATTTAAGTACACCTGCAAAATGAGGGCTCTTTAGCCTTAAACGTCTAAGGTTTCTGTTGGTCCAGCACTGCTTTCCATGGAGAGTGCTTACCTTCCCTGCAGCAGCTCCTGTGTAAATCTCTGGGAAGCAGACCACCCTCCTCACCAGACCTCCACCCCCAACCTTAGCTCACAACCATTTGTTAAAAATTATGCAGCATCCTCGCTAACAAACACGTGGTTGCCAGGGCATCCTTGTTCCCCAGCCAACTACTATACTCAGGCTTTACTGGCAGCCATCCAGCTGTGCCTCATTTAGGAACCTCTGCAGCAGTAAGGGATGTATTTTTCCCGTTTACAGAGAAATAAGTCAGTTTGTTGACTGTCTCCTAAAGACCTTAATCATTTGGGGAAGCAGTAATTTTTCACAGCAGACTGAGACAGAACATTTCTCTATATTCTCTACAAACCAGAATTCAAATCTTACTGCAGAGTGCTTGGGTTTTTGCACAAGCCCAGCTAAAGTAGATCCCAGACAGGTTGGTGTGGCACTGTGAGCAGCACAGCCCAGCACAGAGCCTTGCACAGCAATGCCCTGCACAGCTGGGCTGGTAACTCTTAGCACAGGTTGTGCAGTGGGGTGATATTGTCTTTTCTGGGAGGAGAGGGGGAGTATTAGCAGCTACAAACCCCATTTAACTAAAGATTTTACAGCATCGCAGCAACATCAGTCCCAGCTAACCCTGCTCTCAATATCAAGTTTTCTTGGGCCAACTGCATTAAAGAACAAAGGATGGCACTGGATAGCTATGGAAGGGCCTTGCTTGCCATTTCATTTAGTGCAGGTGACACCCAAAGATGCAGCAGTGGTATGGTTGATTCCAGGCTGGACTTCTGCCTGCCCAGCAGCCTGAGTGGGAATTGGTCACAGAAGCTGATGGCATGAGACTGCTGCCATGGTGGGAGCTCATGTCCTGAGAGCAGCACCCAGAGTGAATGAAAAGCCAGAGTGAGGGTTGCAGCAAGAGGATTGACAGTTTTATTGCTCATGCCATGATTCTTCTGTCCTTAATGCCTCCAGGGTGTCACTGTTCTTTCATTTCTCGTTCCTAGAACAATTAATGAGCTGTGTTTGTGCCCTTAGCACAGCCTTGTGGTACCTTTACAATAGCATTCATGCAATAAGTGCTGGATGAAGAAAGTAGGGGAGCATCCAGATGGAGATGGGATGTTTTGGATTACATATTCCTGATGTCCCTAAAGGAGAGCAAGGTTCCACACTAAGGAAAGAAAAGTTTAGACCAAAAAAACCCAACAGGAGGTGGATGCCACCACAACTGCAGCTGTCACTCATAACTGGTGTTTACATACCAGACCTTTTATCTGAGAATTAATTAAATCTAAACTACATGAACCCTGGAACAGGCAAGTGGAAAGGGCAATGGAAGTTTTCATTGCCAAGCTCTGTGTTATGAAAAGGCAAGAAATAGAGCCCTGTGCTTAAGATCATGAAAGCTTCACAAATTCAACTTTTGGAGGTCTCTTTACAGCATTGGGCAATTTATTTTAATAGTAACTATACCATTGTGCTAATTTGGGCAGCAGTTTACAGTCAAATCCTGGCACTCATTTTATCCATACTCCTTATGTGTCAGCTTACATTCTGGCTTTAGCCTGGGAGAAGCCAACAGGGAAAGTCAAGACAAATTAAACACCGGGTTATATTTAAGGTTTCTTCCTGCAGGATGGATAAACCTCACCAAAATCAGAGTTCTGAGACTGCAGGCACAGCTATTGTGGACAGACCAGTTGCAAGTCAGGTCTCATTTCCAAAGCGTGGAGTGGATTAAAAGGTATGATTGCAGTTCTAGTTAGCCATACTTTAACATAACTTGTCGCAGATGAGCTAAGAATGATAAGCATTAATAGTACAAGAGTAGAGATTTTTGCACTCTAAGGCTGCTATTGCTATTGCTTTTGTGTGCTGCGTAATAGAAGTGGCTGATGCCAAAGACACGTACCCAACTCGATAATGGGTATATTGTCAATGTTCTACATCTTATATACCTATAAAAATACATCTACATATAAAAATACATAAGGAATTACCTATGCGTAGTGCTCCTGGTTGATAACAACGGAACTGTTAATGCTCTAGTCTTGTTGGGGGAAAGGACATTGTGTTTGCAATTCATTATGTTCCCAAAGAAGTAGTAAACATTGTATCTATGCTATGAAGTAAATATATAAAAGGTCAGAAAAACAATGTAATTGCAAAAGAAGAGACAGCAGATGAATCACAGACCTGAATCAAGCCTTACTCTGGTACCACCCAAGAAGGTCTGAGCATCAGTATTCAGCCCTCAGGACTGCACCAATAGTTTTAGCATTTCAGACCTAAGGAAAAGAAAGAAATAAAAGAAAGCAAGAATTTAGCTTTTGTTCACTGTGTGAAAGGGGAGTGTGTAGCTCCTCACACAGTCCCACAGGACATGCAGAATGCAGTGACTGCTCTATACAACCTTTCACTGGAAGAATGTGCAGGCAGCAAAAGTATTTGTGATACTAATTAAAGATTAGAAAATACTCATTTCAGAAAATGTCCCTTGGCAGGGTATTTCAAAATAAACTATATTCCTCTCCAAACTGATGGAAAGGGCTGTATTCCTCAATTTAGGTAGAGAAAAGGGGATTAAAAATGCACCCCAGTTGGGACAACATAGGTTATAAAAATGAGACATAAAGCACTTTACATCAGTGCTGACAAGAGCCCAAACTAAAGAATCGTCCTTTAGTCCAAAGACTGAAAAATAGAAGACATCTAGATGGAATAAAGTTTCATTTAACATAATAACCTATTTTTAAAATTGGCATTCATCTTCCTAAAATACAGCAATGAAAAAAAGTACTCTCTTTGTCACAATTAAAAAATAAAAGAAATTCAAATGTTATAACTGATATTATGGTTCAGTGGAATGCAACACATAGTTGCAGCACAGATTTTGCCACAAGACAGACTTTTAGAATTTAGGCAATATTTTGAGACCATATTGCATCCAAGCCTAAAACTTGGAACATTTTGACTAATTTCATTTTGCATGGGCCTTATCAGAGTAGCGAAAAACATCAATGGTAAATTAATATCTGGAAATTCCTGTGCAATGTACAGTTTTGCTGATGAAAAGTCATGCACACAGCATGAACTGGTATTCATAAGTGTACAAAAGAATGTATTATCCCTCACAGTATATATGTATAAATGTTGGCTATACCTCTGGGTTTTTTGGAAGTAGTGTTGTCATGGTTACCATTCAGCTGTCTTTATGTTTTAATATGCCGTGTTTTGTGAGGTTGAGGTTCAATTCAAGTTCATGTGAAGCAAATCAAGTGAAGTTTTCAGACGTGGTCTTTAACTTAATGTGCCTCGTTTTCTGAGAGGCCAACTTGCAATACTTTTGGCACGACTTTAAGAGATGTCAAGCACCCTCAGACACAGCAGAAGCCAATGCTCTGTATGCAGTGACTGAGTCATGAATAATCTGCCAAACTGCACAATCCACGACAGTCTTCTTTTACAAGGCTATAAACCTGTTTCAGGTAGTATAAGGAATGTTTCTGTGCTCCTACAGGCTGAACTTACCACTGTTAGACACTAAATGAACAGTGTGTCATTCTCTCAGCAGCCTTTATTTATTTGTCTGAAGCTACAGGAATGCTTGACTGTAATGTAAAACATAAGCTCAATTCCTATGTGTAACATCAATATTCCAATACCTTTGGTCCATTGAAACAGAAAACTCCATTTCCCCTTTCCCTTTGCAAATTTCGTCATGGTCAAATGTTGGGGGTGGGTTGGTGTAATATGCAATTTGCCTTGGTAGTTCATTAAAAAGCTGGGGTTTCAGCTCCAGCTGAAAGAGAGACTCAGCAATAAACTAAAAAAACAATAATAATTAAAAAAAAATTAAAAACCCCAACATAACAACCCCCCAAAAACAAAATAAAAAACAAAGAGAACAAAACAAATCAAAAACTAATTAAAAACCCCAACAAAACAAAAAAAACCCCTCCTGTCCAGGGTAACTGAGTATTATCTCAGGTCTGTGTGGGGTTTGATTGTCTTCTGCAGGTAATCCCAAAGAGGCAAACTGACTGGTAAACGTCCTTTTAGCTTTTCTATGGAAACAAAAGAACATGCTCTTCAAAGTAGCCTTTTTGCCTTATTAGCTTTACAAAAAACCTTTTCACGGCCTCTAGCAAGCCACCTGGATCTGCAGAAGACTCCAGAAATGGCTCTTACCTTGCTTTCCCTTTTCTCAATTTACTTTTAGCTGAGCATCCTGGCAAGGAAGTGTTGATCATTTCTGTGGTAGTGCACAGAAGAGGAGCCTGACCATAGGTAGCTTTGTGGTAACACTCCAATAGAGCTGACTTACCTATGGGCATATTACACCCAATTTAAAACTAATTTAAATATTGTCTACTTTTCTCTTTGGTATAAAATTGGGAAAGAAAGGGGTAGAGGAGAAAGAAAATTCTAGAGCAGTGCATCTGTGTTCTAGGTTCATGTCATACATAGCCTTTCAGCTTTTAGTATTTTTCGATTTTGACTCTTGTTCTCTCAAGAGTGGGCACAGGCAAGCTAGCTGCACCCACCACACTCCCCATGGCAGGTCTTCCTCTGTCTTGAGCACTCATATCCTCCTAGGAGTACTCAAAGACTGGTTTCTTTTGCTCTTGAATGCTTGGCTGTTGGTGTCTTTGGTTTGCTTTGTTTCCTTGGGGACATCCCTCTGCAGTGGGGATGCAGGAGCATCTCTTTTCAGATTGTCCCTACACAACCACACATCTCACAAGTGCATAGGATGCAGTTGTTAAAAAAACCCTGCCCTTTCCAAGAGCTCCAGATTTCTGAGGCACCAATTTAGCCATAAAAGACAGTTCAAAGTGTAGGGCACAAAATGAAGCATAAAGCACAGGTCTGCATTTGTGTTGTATGAATCTGGATGGTCCCCACACTCCTCTGTGTATGCAGACACGTAGGAGTCACATGTGATGGCAGTGTCACAGAGGGACGTAACAAATGTTGTCATGAGCTGTAGAAAACACACTCCCATCCCCTCACCTGTGTTTATTCAATTTATTAATTTTTCATTATTCTAGCTTTCAGGGACCTATTCAGACAAATAACTAGTTGATATGTCATTCTATGTGTGTATTTGTAATTAGAGATAATTGTATTCTTTTTTTATCAGACATCTCAACCTTATTTCATTACTTGATTTCACTGTGTGAATTCTTTCTGACTTTTCAGCCGTTCTGATACTAAATGGGCCAGTAAATTATAAGCTTTATATCCTAAACCCTACAGTTAGGCATCATCAGAGAGCTGAAGATGAGTTGTAAGCAAATGGGATTGAAGGAGGTCTCCTTGCCCCTGCTTCCAATTCCAGCGTATGTTCAGGTGAGTGGAAAATGTTTGCTGTAACCTCAGTGCAGAGCTTCCAGCTCATTGCACAAGAGATCCACTTCCATACACTTGATGATGAGGTCTGTGAATGGTGGGAGGGGGAAGAAAACTCCGAGGAGCACCTATTTGTTATGCTGGGGGCTCTGGGGCCTGGAGCCCTGCAAAAGAGCATTTGAAATTAAAAATTTGACTTTCTAGGTCACAGCAAGAGATGGGAGCAATAACATCTCTAACCAGACTGCCTTTGAAGAGAAAGCATCACCTGCTTTGCACTGTGTTAAACACTGAAGTGATCAAGGGCTGGCACTCCAGAGTTGCAGGCTCAGCCTTCTCCAGTGAGTAAGTTCAGTTCTCCATGTGTGAGCATGTTTTTATCACAAGCCCCAGCTTTCTAACAGGTAATTAGCAAAGCACCAGGAGGGGGTCTGAAAAATGAAAACTACTTTTTGATTTGTTCATTAAAATCGAATAATTATTTATACTTTAACTGATCAAACTCTACTTAAAAAAAAAAAGTCCTCATTCTGCCTGCTTGACGTTAAATGGTGAAACAGCACAGGAGTGAAAATATCCTGGAGCCCTACATCATCTTCATTATCTCCTCTGGTGAAGTGAGTGAGTGAGTGAGTGTGAGTGGAGAGGTGTGAAATTCCAGCAGAGAGGAACATGCTGTTTTAAGAGGAAGTGCTGACATGCAGGCTACAATTAGACAAAAAATGACTGCTGACATTTAAAAATCATTACAGAGAGGAAATTGTGAGCATAATTATGTCATCATTGACACTGTTCAAGTGTGCTGATGCATTTTTGCTGATCAAAATCAAGTGTTTATATTTGTAAATAGAATACACTTAGCAACTCTATCAATGGAAATGCACTAGCCAAGAACTACAGAAAATGAAGCCAAGTTACTTTCACAAAGCTTATTTTTTTCCTTTTTATTGATTTTCAGTATTTTGATCTGAGAATCATTTCTTGGTAATAGAATTGTTTCTTGTTATTTAGTACTTTGGATGACTGTTTGATTGAGGCTTTTTATAGGGTTTTGGTGTGGACTTTTGGACAGAACAATAGAAATGGCCATTCTGGACCAAGTCAAAGATCCATTTTGCAAATATGTGTCCTGTATCAAACAGTGGCCACCACTGGAGGCCTACAGGAGAATATAAGAGCACCACAAATATATAATTATATTAGCTATACCAGTCTCACAATTTCCAAAATCTGCTGCTCAGGGACTTGAGAGACTACTCCAAAAAATGAAGTCTCTCCGACTGGTTTTAGAAATAGTCTGATACTGGAGTCAGTGCAAAGGGAGGCATGATGGCAGCAGGTAGCAAAATATGTAAATGTTATCATTTACTTGGAGAGGAGGAGTTTGTTGACTGTGCAAATACTGGATTTTTGGCACTGCATTATTTAACACAGTCCTGCCTTGAGCCCTGTCACAAGTCCTTTACCTATGACATATATCACTCAATCACAGGGAAAAGTCACCAATCTATGATAGATACAAATGTTCAGTTCAGAAAGGGAAAAATATGTGAAGGAGTATGTTCCTGGCTGATTCAAAACTGGATTTTTTTCTTTTTTTTTAATCTTGGAGATTTTGAAGATAATATATAAATATACTTTATAAATGTGCAAGCAGAACTGCTTACAAAGGCTCCCAATGGAATTAAGAAAAGGTCTTGGCTTCTAAATTGAAATGCCCCCCAAAAAATGGCTAAAAATTTTAGTCCTCCTGTAGATGGAATTTTTTTCACAGTATTCTGGAACATATTTATGGTGAAAATTAAGGAAAACACTAAAAGTGTGAACAAAATTAAGGGTGCTTAATAATGAGGTTCTCTACAGTATCAGCACAGTTATTTGTGAAGGCTGTGGCAGAAACAAAAATATGAATATTGAATGTCAACTATTCAGGTTCAAATTAACTATTCCTCAGCCTGAATCTACTGAGTTCCAAAACTCCTCTCACTATCTCTTTGCTGTTTTTCTACAAATTGTTTTTTCTTTTTAGTTTTTGGGTGTTTTATTCAGATCTCACTTTATTGACTTTGCCCTTTGGGAAAGGGGTTTTTTGCAATCCACTTATTAATTTTTTAGGTGTCCTCCTGCAGCCAGCTTTTCTTCTTTTGACATTGGGTCCATCAGTTTCCATCAGTGTCGCAGTTGTCTGGATGTCAAAACATATATCCAGTCAAACTGTGTTAGCAGAACAATGTCAAGCAACTCTATAGTCACCACATCAGTGAAAGAGCTGCTTTCATGATGTCATTTTATGATTGGATGAATACTTAATTCATTTTAAAGTTATAGGGATTTCCCTGTCAAAACACAGAATCCTTTGTGCCATTGAAATGGTAGAAATCAGTATTTAGGGAACAATCCACACTGGGTGTCTTGGGAGAGGCCAGTACCACAGGTATTGCAGATGACTACTTATTACAGCAGGGAATACTGAAGAACTCATCAAAGAGGGGGCCACAGAAATATGTAACAGGGCTTCATTAGAGCACAAAAATATGACAGAAAGGATAGTGTTATGTTACTGTGATTTCTATTATAACATTTATTTACAGACTACTTTCATCTTTATCTCTCTTTTCACTAATGCAGGCCTTTCTAGATTTATTTTTTCTTTGGAATCAGTGTTTTCCATATGTTATCTTAGTGGAGAGCTTATTTAACCACAGATTTTAACAAGGTAAAGAAAATATATTTTCCCCATTTTCTGCTTGTTTTTGAAAGACAGAAATCAAAAAAATTCATCTTTCTCTACACAGTAAACTGATGCCACACACCTAATCTCTTTAGAAACATCTCTCCAGAATGGCTGAACTCTGAAACTCAGACACATCTAATAATTATTATTTTTAATCTATCCCTAAGTGTATTTTAAAAACATCACTTGGTCTGAAATTTTGATAAACAAGATTGACAGGGCATTGTTGAGTATCAGGACTGTCAAGCAGTTAAATCTCCACTCCTACCAAAGGGAGGCAAACACAAATCAGTACCAATGAACCATGCTGAGTCCACCCAAATGTGAGGAATTCAGCACCAGTTCAAGATCTGACCCCAAAAGCAGCAGTGGAAGGGCCTGCAAGAGACCCTCTGGATTCTCAGCAGTGAATTAAATTTGCATGTTGCCTTTGCTTTTAACTTAATGATGGTGGGTTTTTGTAGGAGATTTTTATTTATTATTCTTAATTTTAGGTTTTTGTTAAGACCAGGAGGATATTCCATAACATGCAGATGAAATGTATCCACCTGCACTTCTGGAGACCTGAAGTCTAACCTGAATCTTCCTTAACATTGTCTCTTGGAATACCTAGAATCTTTCAGTCTCTGATGTTAGCCCCTACTAAAGCTTCTGTCCTCTGGTAACACAGCAGTCTGGGTTCCCTTTGCATCCCCTGACAAACACAAGTGGTGCTGGGCTCAGTCTTGATGGGTGCTTTGCATGAGGCAGAAGGGAAAAAAAATCCCACTTCCCAAATGAGAATATTTGCATCAGCACAGATATTAGAAAAAATATGGTAAGCAATAAAAAAACGCAAGTCCTTGGAGACTGGAGGGTGTCTCCTTATATTGTCTGCCTTGCACAATATTCTGTATAGTTTATGCTTTCATTGCAAAACAATTTGTCAGCGTCTTATTTGCCAAGACATTGTCAATATAACATAATGCAAGTCATGAGCTGCGGTCTGACAGCCCAATCCTGTAAGCTGTGTCCTTTTATGTTGAAGGACTCCTTCAACAACAAAATAAAAAGATATATTTTTCCAGTGGTTCCTCACATGGTGAGGTGTGACCTACAGAAGTTCCATGACAATGAGTAAATGTCAGCGTTGAAAGACACCTGCAGTGTTGTTTTCTTGCATTGAGTATTAGCAACAAAGCCAGTGCAAAGTAGTAACAGTGTTCAGAAGAGTGATTCTACTGAAGGACTTTGGGTACAGCAGTAGGAGAGACTATGGAGCAGTTACAATAATCACTGCCATCTCATCTGTTTTGATTACATGGAATGATCTACTTTGTCACCTTTCAGACAGGGACCAAATTTTAAACCCTTTCATCTCCCTTGTGAGTAAGTATCTATGAAAGCCATCTTCTTCCATCACAACATCAGGGTAGGGGATCTACCAATAAATTTAAGTAAGACTGGAAAATCATTAAAACAATGGAGCTCTACTGCTTCATGCTATTGCTACATGTTCGGCAATAGTAACAGAAAAGGGCGTTGCCTGATTTGAGTAAAACATTCTCTAATAACAATTGTTGCTTGATCCATTCCATTTCAAAAGGCTTCAGCTAAGCCTCCAAGTTACACTGTCATAAATGAGACTACAACAGTCTCCAAAGCAGTTCAATCTTACAAATCCATAAATATAACATTCTCTTTCTACTATAATGACTTAAATGAATATATGACCAAGGTGTAGATAAGAACATGCAGCAGCAAGTACAATGACCAATGTGGGTGGAAGAACAATTTAAAATGGAATAATATGGTTTATCAGCTAAAGATTTGCAGTTTTTAAAAACTTCATTCTTTTCCTCTACAGTAAAGTACAACCAAAAAGAAGATCTGGAAATCTGAAAATATAGAAGCAGAATAACAATCCATCAAAGAATGGTAAGAAAGGAAAAAGATATTATCCAAATTTCATTGTTGAAACATTTTTGGTTCTGAAAATACTGCTAATTAGCACACTTAATTTTTATTGATTAAACTTCAATTGTTATACATGTGAAATGAATTATGTAACCTGCAAATCTTAATTACATTGTTAATATACATTATGATCATTTTGTGATGCCTTAAATCAGTCAAACATGTTTCTCAATTTTAGAGTTGATCAGAGCTGATGGCATTATGAATATAACACACTGCTTGTACATTTTAACAGAATTTAAATCATTACTTATAATATCTTCATTAGAGTTTTAAACACTAGTGTCCATAAAACAAAAACACAGCGGTATTTGGATGTAATATGATTTTAACACTTCATGCAGCAAATGCTTCTGGTTAAAAAATTGGTACTAATTATGCAATCATGCATCATTTGTGCAGAGGGTTTATGTCCATCACAAGAGTTAAACAGCTTCAGATTGAGACACAGATGCAGTTGGCAGAAGCAGCAGCTGTAGTGAAACAGCTCAGGAGACTCAGGTGTTGTCATGCCAGGGCATTTGTAAACCTGCTCACTGTGCTCAGATAATGCAAGTCAGTATTATTTAGAGATATTGAGACACTACATCAGTTTTATGCCAAAAGAATGCCTGGCTTTTCTTAGCATCAGTTCAGCCTCAAGTAATTATTTAATTATATAAAGTAATTAATTTAATTATAAGTGGCCTCAGCTATTTACAATTAAGCATTGAAAGCAGTTATGGGTGTGTCTGGTGAAAGCAGCCCTGCAAGGGGGACTGAAAGTGGCCCATAACCAGGGTAAGGCTTCAGCTGAAGTACCAAGGTCCAGTGTTGAGCACATGACTTCCAGAAAGTTGTTAAGTGACAGGACGGTCTGCTGTTAGATGGAGCTCTGAGAAGAACCAAAAATCTAGAAAACACAGCTTAAAAGGTAAGACTGAATGATTATAGATAATTAGTGTGCAGAAGAGATACCTGAGATAACAGACAGCATATACAGAAAAGGCTGGTACAAAAATGAAGGAATTTGCTTGGCAGAAAAGAAGTGAAAGCAGCATAATTGGCAGCAAGAAAGAATTGTACTGGACATTATAAGGAAAAGTTTTGTAATGCTAAGAACCAGTCCAGGCACAGCTTGCTCTGTGGGAAGCTATGGAGGTGCTGTGCCACCAGGGTTTTAAGAAAAGACTGGACTAATGTCAATCAGAAATGAAGCAGATATGGCTGGGCCTTTACTGGGGCAGTCCTTAAATGACCTTTTAGCATCTTAAGCTTTCTAGGATGCAGAAAGTGCTTAATGGTGCTGCTAATCTGGAAATTCTTGCAAGACCTGGCATTCTGTAATGCTCTGCTGCTCTGTGCTATAGCAGGAGATGGTCTTCCTGCTGGGACAATCCACAGCTTCCTAAGGAGTCTGCTGAACTGTGGCACTTCCCTGGGCTGTGGCTGCTGCCATCAATCTCATACCTATGTCCAGCATCCAGCTCTGGATTATATTATTGAACAAGGCTGTAGTACAAACCTTCCAAACACCTTAATCCTAGTCAGACCTTACTACGAAGTGTGAGCCACAACTTACAAATACAAAATGTTATTTTTCTGTCAGCTTTAGTGATATCCAATGAAATTTGAATAGTTTTCCGATTGACTGAGGGATGAAAAAGTCAGACGGTCCTCACAGAAAGATAACTCACAAGTGACTCCACACAAAGGAGTGAAGTCTTAGACAGAGGCAAAGCTGGTGTTAGTTGGTGACCAACCTTAGAGCAGCCTGTTTGCTGCTGTAAAAGGGTGGGACACAGCAGATCCTTTGCAGCCCTGGTTCTGGTGAAAGCACAAAGTTCAGGTTTTGCTTCAGAGAGATCTGGGATGCCAATTCATGCACTGTGCTTTGTGTCTGTTTTAAGACCAGGCTCTTCCCTAGCCTGCCTTACAGCACTGAGCCAAATTCCCTTCAAAGCTGCATTCAAATGTACCTCTTGGCCTAAAGCGTCTACTAAGCAAAATAAATCAAAAATTACAAAAAAAAAAAAAAATGAATAAAAAAATAAATAAAAAGGCTCAAAAATAAAACATGCCTTTGTTTTTTTTTTTTTTTTCATCTGCATTTGATTCAGTATTTCAAGAGACAGATCTTGGGCAGAAAGTTTCTACTTGGTGCAAACAATTCCCTGGCACCTCTCTTTTTTTTCTTCTTTAAGAGAATCTAACTTCCTGCTCAGTAGAACAACTCCAGAGCTGATCACAGGAAAGATCCACCAACCTACTCCTGTTACTGGTTGGGTGATTCTGTGCTTTATTTCACTGCAGCTGAAAATCTCCATCTTTGTCAGATGCTTCTCAGAAGTCACTTTATTCATGAGTTTATAGAAAAGCTTTTCAAATCATTGAAAAGTAAAGTAGGAATATGCCATGAGTGTACTTGTAGGTAAAATTAAGAAATATTCTGGTTTGATTTCTGAGAGTTGGCTGCAAGCCCTGCAGCTGAAGTTTTCTAAATATGCTTTCAAAATAAAAAATACTCACTAAATGCCTTTTGAAAGAGTAAATCGTCAAAGCAGCTTTGAGCTTCATTTTGAGCTTCACTTGCAAATAGTTATCTGACCCAGCCTCACACCTCAGCCTCTAACTCTGCAACAGGTCACCCCAGCATAGTGTTACAGGCCTTCATGCTTAATGTGGTCACGGCTTGATTTCTTATGGCACGCTAGGACTCCTGGCCAAATTTCATTGCTAGCAGGGAAAAAAGTCAGGCTGACAAACTGAACATTTCCAGTGCAATTACAGGAAGACAAAGTGGCCTTTCACTCTAAAAACACATATATCCACACACATATACATGTATATAGAGACAGACACACTCATATACGTGTGCATATCTTGCTATATATTGCCTTTATGTTGCATTTAAGAGTTACAGTGCTTTTCTGAGAGAAAAGCAGCCATTCCCCTTGTCAGAGAGCTGCAACTCTGCCAGTAAGTTCAGTCTGAGAACGCCAAGTGAGCCATTTGAGACGTGTGATCTTTCAGCTGCACAGCATCCCATTCATCAAATGCTCCAGCAATGTAATATGTAAAGCTGGAAAAAAACAGAAGCTGCAGATGTAAGAAAAATCAATTAGCAGGAATGCCTATACAAGAAAAAAGGCCTGCACAGAATCACTACATTGCCATTCTGAATTTCCTAAAGCTACCTCCTCCCTTTCTTTTGGGTGATCTTGGAACACATTGTGTAATTAGGATGAGAGGAGAGTAGTCTTCTAATCCCCTAATTAGGCACTGATAATTTAATAGAACAGTGCAGAATTTAATGTCACTAGGTAGCACTGAGCACAAAGTTGGCATCATATCCTTTTCTCCACACCCCTGCCCCACCAAAAATTTCAGATATGGCAAGCCTCAACGTTAGGAAAAAGGCTGTTATAGTTTGCAAATAGTTTCCATCTAGAAGAAGGCGCACCCAACAGAATTCAAACAATGCACACTGCAATCTCAGTTACAGTGGCATAAATTAGGATCAATTCCACTGAGGTCAGAACAGTTATATCTGGGAGACACGTGAGGATTGAGGCTAACTTACTGCAGGAAAGTTAGTTCTCATCTCCTCTCCCATAAGTCAGGCTGGCCCTAGTTTCCAGTTGGACTCTGTCCACATAGTGGGCCAATCCTGGCTTTAAATTTCAAGAGAATAAATGTGGAGATACTGATTTTACTGGAACTATTCCCAATTACAGTAGTGCAAAGTTTGACCCAGAGACTATTTATAGATCCAGGCACTGAACAGTGGCCAGCAGTTGACGTTCCATCATACTCTGGCCTTGCTGGACTGGAACATTCAGAGTACAAAGGCATTTCTGTGTGATCTGGATTACCATGTATCAGAGCCATGTTTGATCACAATTATTTCTCACATGGGTGAAGGCAGCAATTCCCAAAATAAAGCGCACATGTGGAAAGCACTTATCTACCTAGTTCCTCTCCTCCCCCAGGAATATTTTTTGACTTGTTAACTACTGGAACCTGATCCTCATGTAATACAGGAAATGTGTAAGGGTGATACCAACGACCTTAGCAAAGTGCAAGCTGTGAATAGCCCTGGTGAAGCTGAGCAGCCAAAAAAGACAAAAATGTTGGTATGCCAGCTGTTGACTGCTACTGCAGGTGAATGGCTTTTAGAACCATTTAAACCAGTTGGAGTATAAACAGGCCAATCTTCACTAATGATAAAAAGGTGAGAAAGAAGGTAATAAAGCATAAGTGCAGTGACCACATATAGTGATATGAACAACAAAGTGTCTTCCTTTGATGGCAGGAGCAGCCTGAGGCAGAAAGGCAGAGCTCAGCAAGAGGCTGCAGAAACACTGGTGCAAGCTGTAAGGGTGATATGTATGGGTACCCCAGGAGTTCCCTCTTGAGAGGACAGGAGGAAGCAACACCAGCTCAGAGGGCTGAGGTCTGTCTTGCCACCTCTTCTCCCAGAGGGGCAAATGTGGCTCTGCACAGCTGAGTGCCCCTTAGGGCAGTAATTATGAGTGAGAATGGTAGCTGTATGAACAAGGCCCTATTAAGAATTCTCTCCCATTATTTAAGGTTGAACTGATGCAGAGTTTAATGAACCACTGCTGTCTGACAAATAATAAATACACCACACAAATGAATTTCAGGGTTAGTGAGACTCTTCATAAATTTGAATGGAATTTAGCAAATAGTCCCAGATGAAACAATGTAGAAAAAAAAATTTAAATGTCAAAGTACTTAATTTTACTATTTTCAAAATGGAGTGGTTCATTTTAGAACTGCCAAAACACTTTCAAAACAAGCTTTTAATCTGTCCATTTTTAAATTGCTCTAAATTTTAGAAGGAAAGAGAAAAAGCTTTTAAACACATGAAAGAGCTCAAAACCAAAAATGAAGCCATTCTTTTGAAGTGAAACTAAATACTTTGGATTGAAAAAAAATTTATACTTTTCTTGATTACTTTTTATTTTGCCAGCTGTATTTCAAAACTCAATTTGACCAAAACTAAAATGCAATGCTGAAAAAATAAATAGTTGTTAGATAGCACTATTAACAAATATCTGTAGATTCAGCGAGTGGTTTGGGCTGGAAGGGACCTTTAAGGGCCATCTATTCCAACCCCCTGCAATACACAGAGGCCACTCCAACAAACCAGGCTGCTCAGAGCTCCAGCCAACCTCACCTTGAGTGTTTCCAGGGATAGGGTGCCTCTCTGGGCAACCCGTGCCAGTGTTTTACCAACTTTGTTGCAAAAAACAAAGTTCTTCTTTCTTATATCTAATCTAAATTCAAGCATTACCAAGCTTCTGTTTTGGGTAATCAACTGCCCAATTAATGTCTCTGAGTTTAATGGAGCAGAGTGAGACCCATTACTTTCCAAAAACTATTTGAGCTTATTGATTTGTTTTTAATTGGAAAACCTGAAAAGATTTGTTTTTATTACAGTAAAATAACAAAGGTTCCATCTGAAAACTCACAGTAAAACACATTAACCATGCAAATGGTAGGTTTAGATACTTGAAGAAATTATTGTTCTCTGCAGTGCTGTACCAGAATCTGTGTCTGCTTAAGCTGATCCTGAAGCTTTTTTCCAGCCCAAGGTCCTTGAGCATCCCCACTGCTCTGGCTTGCTTGCAGGCAGATCCTAGTCTTGCAGGAGTGGAGTGGGATTTCAGCTCACACCCAAATTCTGTTCCACAGCAGCACTGCTGTCACATGTGTTCCTGTCCCCCCTCGAGCTCAGCCACACAAGACACTGAAAATGTGGCACTTATGAGCCCCTCACAGAGCATGGAAATGAAGCACCAAACTCCCATCCTCCTGAGAGGATCAATACTTTCAGCCAGAAATATTTGGCTTGCAGGTGTTTGGCTGTCTGATGAATAGCTCTAATTTTCTACAGAAAGCAGATACTTTTTTTTTTGTGGAAAAAATATGCTCACAAAATCCAACTTTCCTTTTAAGGAACAGATGGAGATGGAAAATTTTTAACCTATAAGATGTAGTAACATGTAATTTTCACACACCCCCCCTTCAATCTTTTCTGCATGTCCACTGACTTGCCATGCTATAGAAAATTGCACTAAAGGTGATTGGCTTCAAGCCCAAAAAGTTGCCCAAATTCTCAAGCTCTATCAATGGATTTAACAATGTTTCCATGTGTGGACCTTAACTTTTCTCAAATACCAGTTCTATTAGAGGTAGAACAACATGCTACTGTACTGCATGTCACTGATATTATGATCACATTCCCATGCTGGTCAAAGGGAAGAAAAGGGTGTTTGCAAGGCCCTGTGGACAGAAAGAACCCAGAACAGGTCCCCAGGAAAGGGGAGTCAGGTTTTGTAGCTATCTTTGTATGTTTTATTACCACTACACATATGCAAACATTCTAGACTTTCTTTGCTTCCAAAATAAAAAGACATATCATTGCAATAGCAAAAGAAACTCATCTGTGTTTGAGGTTTGTTATGATTTGAGCAAAAGGAAGGAAATTCAAAGTCAGAGATCACCCTCTCCCTACTGTCTATCACAACAGGTTACCATCTTTAATTATACCCAGCTTTGTCATATTGGAGGTTTGATCCCTAACTTTGAAGTTTTTGCCCTTTCTGGAATTAAGCCAGAACCACAAAATATTTGAAAACAGAGGGCTTGATGGAATTGAATATAGTTTTCCTCTGTGAAAGTAAAACCAAACTGAAAGTGTTTGCCCTTTCAAAAGATGGCTTTAAAATTGTCATTTACCTATTTTCTTCATATTTAAATTGGCTCTGGCTATTTGATAAAAACTGTAGGGAATCTATTGCAAAATACTATTTTTAAAAGACAAATAAGGAAACTTTGCTTTTTTTATTTTGTTTGTTCAAATATATCCTGCATTATTTTATAAATGCTTTCTAGATTTGGCTTGACACTATTACACATTTCAGGATTATCTGAAAGTTAATTCAATGATACTTTACTTTGGCACTCCTTTTTAGCATTTTGATGTACCATTGCTAATTGATTTTAGTATTCTCTTCAGGAATATTTGATATAAAATCACAGGTTTGAAGCTCAAAATCAAAAATACATACATATACAAACGTGCAAATCTATATACATATATACACTTATACATACATATATATACCTGTGCATATATATGGGCACATACATGTGTAGCCCACAGAAATTACTCATAAAAATGCAATGTGTTCAACTAGCCAACTACAATAAACACATCATTCATTACTTTAAAATTCTATTGACTTTAGCAATTACTTTTCCTGAATAACGAATGTACATTCTAGACACAATAAAACTTAAGGAGTTTAACAAAATATTTTAATAGAACTATGCCTAAAATAAAAATAATTTCACAGAGGGAGGTTTCAGTGGCTGATATAGAGGGAGGAAATTTTCATATCAATAAATATGGTGGCATCTGCCAGGTAAAATGTTGCAATAATCCTCTGGGTGCTATTCCCTCCCACTAATGTGTTGGACAGTTTAGATTAACACCATATGCCTGTTCATTAGAAGGAGTTGGAAACCAATGTAAATACAGAGAGAGTTCATTTTGCAGCCTTGTTTTCCCTGCACTCCTGCAATCTCTGGAATAGGGGTTGGTGGTATGCACAGAATAATGGAAGAGGAGGAAAACAGCCCCAGGAACAGGTCAAAGCATGGAGGGAGAAAGCACAGGGGGAGGGAGAAGGGAAGGCAGAGAAGCTCTTGCAGCTGCTTTCTGATAGACAGATTTTCATTCTCTTCTGTATCCTCTTTGTGTCCTCTTCCTAATTTCTGACCTGACCTCAGGTGGGAACTGTGCTCCTAGGGCTGAGCCAGACTGCTCACCTAAACCTCACCCTATCCACAGTGCTTCTCTAATGTGGGCCAGCAGCAGCCCATGGCAATGATTTATTTATAAGCTAGGTGCAATTGAAGTTCTCTTGTCCTTTGGGAAATATTTGTAGATAGAGATCGTTATGTAGCATCTGTAGGTTCCAAGTATCCATATGCAGGATAAATTAGTTGAAAAATTATTCCCTGACTCTGCATTTACACTGGAGTCTTCTTGGCAGAAAAGATTGTTTACTTGTTTGTAGCAATATAGCAAGACCTTTCCCCTATTGTTTGCAAGCTTTAGCCAGCAGATGAGAAATAAAAGCAACTTCAAATTAATACTTGTACCAAGCTCATTTATGACTGAATTAAATTACAGCTTCCCAAATGATGCCAAAATTAGCTTGCACTGTGCTTCACTGGCACTGTTTTATTAACATTTATGGTGTCAGGCCTGTTCTTTTTGACATACAGAGCTCTCCTCTCATGTCACCAGACAAGTTACTGTCTGTAAACAGTACAAGTCATATGGACACACAGTGAGATTCAGGTGGAACTCCAGAAAATTAGCTCCAAACAATTTCTATGGATTAGCTTCAGATAAAGGGTAGTGATGAATGCTCCATTATAGCAGAGGCAAAAATGTTTCTGTGGAAAAAAAAACCCACATGAATTGTCTGTTTTCTGCATGGACAGCTGTATAAAGTCTCCTTGCATTGTTTTTTAAGAAGAGCTCTGGGCTGGTCTGTTATTTGTGAAAATGGTTCCACTTTTTTTTTTCTTCATAGCTTTTGAGTGTGAGAACCTAGGACTAACACCATTATGTTTTGCAGCATTTAGTGAAGAATTATGCTCCTACCAGAGGAGAATTCTGGAATAAATAGAATAAAAATAAGTAAAACATTTGCAGGTCATCACATGGGTTCTGTTTTTTAAAAAAAAATGGGTCAGAAACACTGTGGTCAGATTTATTGCAATCCATCTCTGGTAAAATAATGAAAATATACTCAATTAAAAGTTCCAGAATTCAAATTAAATGTTATTCATAAAAAATCGGAATCCGTAGTGTGACAGTGACAGCCATGCTATGATTATTTTTCCTTTCAGAGAATTCACAATGTGTTTTTAATTAGAAGGAATCCAGTTTCAAAAACCATGGCACATTTCTGTGCAACCAGTCTGCCACTACCTGGTCCAGACACGCCAGCATGATTTAAAAACTAAGGGTAGTCCTGTAATCCAGGACTTCAAACCCCTAACCAGGGATAGTTTCTACTCCAACATTTCAGGTTTTCCTGAGGAAAAGGTATCCTCAAATTAAAAATAGTTGAATAGATTGTAAATGAGAAGGTGTAAATAATGCCCAACTACTACAACCACTGAAAGTTGCCAGGCTTAGAGCTGAACTGCATGGCTTTTATGCAAAAATTGTAATTTTTCCCCCTCAAAACTGAAGGAGGGCAGGGATTCAATATTTACTCTTAATCTTTTCCTAGATAAAAGGGATTTCCAAGGGTTTGGCTTTAGTTCTAAGTAGACAAAAAGACGTGAGAAGTGTTTTCTAACCAAACTGTGCAGTGACATCATGAGGTACATGGTAAAGTTAAGCAATTGAGTCAATTTCTTGGCTGCAAGCTTTCCAAGGGCAATTTCCCTTATTTTGACGTTTCTGTAGCCAGCAGGACTGTTTCCTAAAACAATGAATGGGGTAAGGCCTCTGCTCATGACAGGTTCACAGAGTGTAGAGGCTTGTCTGACAACGGAAATAGCAGCTGAAAAATTATTTACATTTAAACAATCAGTATTTTAAGAAATGCTGAGAGATTTGCATCATAATATACAAAGTAATTTAAAATAGGTAAAACCAAACAAGACTTGATTAAAAATTTTAATCTGTTTTACTCTTGCTTACGGTTAAAATTCTTCTTGCTCCACAACCACAAGTCCTTGATGTCTATGTTTTTACAAAAGGAAGCATTTAAACAGGTGTTGGACTCTGGGCTGATAGTTCCCAAGCAAAGAAAATTCCAAAGTCAAATGAGGGTTTATCTCTCTTTGTTTAGAAAGTGCAGAAATAAAGTTTCTGATTTCTCATAAAGTGAGAATTTATATCCCACAGTCCTACATAATGTCTGTGACTGCTATGTACTGTTGGGCTGTGACAGAGTTTGTCCCACAGATAACGCTATTTAATTATAGAAGTATAAACATATACACACACACAAAGAACAAAACTGTTCTTATTCAAAACTTATTCAACAGATAACTTCAATAATGGAAGAATTAGATAATATAACTGAGATCTTTTACATAGGAGTAATCCCATTTACGTCAATGGAATAATTTGCTATGACAAGGGTTTAGAGGGTCAGGTCTGTATAACAACCATCTGTGCTCCTTAGGTTTTATCCTAACATTATTCTCCAGCAACAGAAAGAAAATGCCACGCTGACAGGTAACCCAACCTATTTCTAAACAGCATGCCAGGCCCCTGAGTGCTTGGGTGTGACATTTGACTGCAGTTGCTTTCACACTTTGATTTATTCTGTGCTCTCACCATTGCCCTGTTCCCCCCGTGCAAATTCCTGAAGACATTAGCATGGACACTGTCACCCTGCTTGTCCACTTGTCACAGCTGAGCTCTGAGCTGTTCAGCCAACACCCTGAGACTGATCCCAACCTGTGCGTGGCAAACATGGACTATGACCCTCGGGGCTGTGGCAGCTACTGCAGCAGGCACCACAAACCACTAATTGTTACTGGGAAGATAATTCTGTATTAAGGCACCAAATGTTGAGCCTTCTGTAAGTGTGTTAAAGTTATGCAAAATAACCTTCACTACAGTATAATATTGCTGCTATTATTACACTTCAGAAATTAATCAATTTTACATATTTTCCCTAACAAATGTTCAAATGAAGACTAGGACCAGACTGCAGGAATTGGCATTATCCACTACCATAATTAACAGTGTCTTTTTTAGGCAATATTCTATCTGTAAAACAGCAGTTTCAATGTAAGAATTTATAACTTAATTCTGATAAGAGTATTGGAAAATCATAATATAGTTAAGGGTTTTTGTAAGACACTATGTATAAAGCTTTTAGTTTTATTTTTTAATAGTTTAACTTGCAAATCAGAGAAGCATTTTCTTAAAACCAGAGAGAATACCTGTCCTGTTTGCAATGAGCAGCACCAAAAGAAAACAAGAAAGCTTATCAACAACATTTGCAAAAACTGATTTAGGGTCAGCATCAGAAACTTTGGATCATTAAATGTCTTTGCATACATTCTTGGGGAAACCTGCCTTTGGCAGAGGATTAGACTTCCAGAAAAGGATACCAAAGAGAGTAGAAAGAAACGAAATATCAGTGGATGGAGAAGGGCTTTAGGCTCATCAGCAATTTTTTCTGAGAGGCTTCTCAGATGTGAACTTCCTCATAGAGTAACACATCCGATGCAATGGGAGAGGATTTCAGAATGATTGGCAGATTCTTCTCAGTCAGAGAAAGAACATCCTCACCAACTGAGTGCCCAGAGCACCTGGTAACTGGCAGTCCTGGACTGAGAGCCAAACTCTCCATCTGCCAGGGCATTTCAGCCTGGTCTGAATAGCAAAACAGTCCCTGAACCAGACAAAGGAGTACTGCAAATCTATTTGGTAGTGGCTAAGGCACTCTCTGGCATCTGGGAAATTGTGATTCAAATCCCTGTTCCAGAGTGGAGTAAAGAATGTGTAGGGAACAAAAAATGAGAGTGAAGAGCCAACTCCAGCCACTCAGGAGCTTCAGACTCAAGTCAGGGCACCTAGAAATGAGAGCTGATGGTCAGCTTTGCAGCCTGATCCAAAGGGACCACATAATAAAAAATAGGACAGTGTTACCTGTGTTGATGTACTGTGAATCCTCAGCAGCGTCATCCTGACATGAATCTTCATCCCTTCCAGGAGGATTCCTGCTCCTTCCCAATAGTTCTGCTTCCTAAAGTGACTTTAAGGAAAAGATTCATCAAGAAGGGGAAGCAACCAAGGTGAGTCTAGAGGAAGACATCTTCATCACTTAGTAAAATCTGTTCAGTCAACTCTAGCCAGTGTGCCTCCCAAGATGTAAGATTAAAATGGATTATGTGCAGTGGTACTATAAGACCAGCAGGATACTACAAGTAGCTTCTAATTAGCATAAATATAAGGTTACCATTGAAAAATGTTACTGTAAATCTTCACAATTTAGCATTTTAATGTTCTTCCTAATGCTTCCTATGAACAAAGTGATGAAGAACAGGACCTGCTGCTGGGAGGAGATAACTCCTGTGCTGTGCATGCACTCTGCAACTAAGCTTTCACTCCATGGTACACAAGAAGAAAATAAACCACCAGGAAATATCAACACACTTTCAGAGGAAGAAATGCAGCATGAAGCCATGCAGTTTTGCTGGAATTGGATAAGCTGGACACAGAGTTGTGTGAAGCTCTGAACTTTAGTTTACTTTTGCTTTAGCAAACTGTCCCAGGAGGTTGGTTTGCTTTGCTCAATTTCCCAACAATGAATTTGAAATTTTTGTGTGCTGGAAAATCAGAGCTAGTGCTAAACCTAGGCAAATTTTGTCATGTTCTCTTTCCCCTTGCATGTTATCAGCTCAGAGTTAATATGCTATCTCTGATAATGTGGGGGAACAGTAGTACCATGTATGTTCAGAATCATCACACAAAACATTTCAAGAGCAAACAGAAGACCTGTTGACTTGATATGATCCATTGCCACAGTCCTTCCAGGGTCACTTACTGCCCCTAGAAAGGGAATGTAAATTTTTTTTCTGAGTCAAGGACTTGCATGGCTGGTGTGATCTTGAAAGTTGCAGATCCATGCCTGCCAGCCATCAGCTTTGTTTTGTAAATACATTTCTTTCCTCTAGAAACAGCAGGCCCCAATTTTTGTTTCAGGTTGGGTGGGATAGAATCACCTGGACATAGGGCTCTACCAGAAGACGCAATACTGTGGCTTAAATTAGTTAAATTGGTTTTTGCATGGAGACTCAGGTAATCATTTAAACTAGAGTTATGCTGGTTCACACTGGGCTGGACCAGGTGAGATTATCATCAGTGCCAGCTCACTCCACTGCACTGTTGTAACAGAGTTCTTTCAAGTTAACTCCTCACAGCTTCTGTGGGTAGAGAATCTTGTCTCAGAAACTTCTAGTCTGGCTCTCCTAGCCAAAAATATGATATGGGGCTGTCACAAGTGAGACAAGAGTGGCTGGTGTAACACAGTGTTCTGACAGGAACAGCACTCCATGTTCAGGGATTAGCACAGCTATAGCCTCAAGTGCAGGCTTTGGTTTCCCAACAGAGACTTTTGATCCATCCCCTCTTCATGTTCCCCACTCACAGCCCTGTATCACCAAGAAGGTGCTTTTGGAAGAACATCCTGTGTCCCAGTGCACAAGTACTGTGGTTACTAGCATTTTACAGCAGCTTCAGTAATTAATGGCATTTCAAATCTCCATGCTACTTTTTGACAAATGACTATATCATGCATTTGGCATTGGCAAAAAGCACTGTTCAGTCAGAGATCTAACCACAGAAAAGAACATTTTAAAAAGAGTGTTTATATTTTGTAAGGATTAAAGAAAGTATATGACATTTTTCTGGATCTATAAACAATGAATGAAGTATTGTGCCAATAACAATGTCAAAATCTTGTAGAAAAATGAACATAAAAGCTCAACTTTACCAAATAATTCATATTTCAATTTTTCTGACTTTATGACATATAATTTGTGCAAGAAAGAATAGTTGTTATTATTAACTGCTTTTTCTGAAAATTAAAATCCAAATTATGTTCACAGGTAAGCAAATTTTTCTACATCTCTGCTGTCAGAATTGAATCCACTGATTATATTAAATGCATTTTCCTGGCCACTCTCCCAATGTGGAGAAAAATTCAAATCATGTTTCGTTGAACATTTAGCAGCTGGCAATTGCTGGCTGCAGAGTACCTGCCAAGAAGACACTGTGCTTACAAACAAAATTATACACCTACTTACATGTACACACAGAACAGGTTGTGTTTATCCCTATATTAATACCAGCTTTCACAGTACTGCAATGAAGCACCTTCACTAGGCAATTGCTTCATCAATAAATTTGCCTCTATTATTGACTTCCCAGGATACATTTCTTGGAGAATGGGCAATACCTACCAGTGTCTTTGTCTACTGTGAGTACAGCAATAAAAAGAATTGATCAGATGAGTACTGAAAACGCAGTTCAAATGTAGAATACGTTTCTACCTTGACTGTTCAAGCAACATAGACAGGATAGATGCATTCTGTCTGATCACCCTCAGGATATGGATCTCCTACTGGCATTTTTCTGGTAGGAGCAAGAAATAATTACAATTGCATTTGTTCTGCAGTGGCATTCTCTTTCCTTATTGCTCCTTTTTACCCCACACCGAGAATGGAGATTGCAAGATCACTGCAAAGTAATGCCGTGGCACAGTAGGCATTAAAAGGCCATAAATGTATACAGGGAATTATCATTTAATGCAGGGAATACAAAACTAAAGCAGCTCTGAGTGAGAGGATGCCTAGGTATAGAAAAACGATTTAACATAGAGAAATCTAAAATTTAGCCCTTGAGCTTAGCTACCCTTGGAGACAGAACCAAGTCCCTCTTTTCATGGGGGCCACACTGGTAGAGAGATCTTCCTGACAACACTAACACCACAGCTTTGGGTGAAGGCAGCCTAGTTCAGAGTCACATCTTATCAAATTATTTCTTAGTGTTCAGGACATTCTCACTTTGGAGTATTCAGGATCCTGGATCAAGGCTAAACTGTGGTGGGAAATGTGACCTGCTTCAGAAGTGGTGGTGGAAGTCACTGCACCTGAGTACCTGCCTGTCCTGGTTACTGCTGCAGATGCTCCAGGGTGTGTGTATTTGACTGTCAGGCTTTGCTCTGCCCTTAGGAAATGCAGTTTGCAGGTGTGCACAGTGCTGCAGTGCTGCTCTGGCACAGCTGTGAGAGGCTCTGCCCTGCCCTGCGCCACAGCAGCCAGCCAGATGTGGCACTGGCCTTCTCTGAGACAGAAACGAGCAAAGTACTCAGTCCCCTTGGTGCCCTCCCCATCACCTGGGCATGTGGTAGCCAGGAACACTGTGATTTGGACATGGGTTGGTACTTAAAACTGCAACAAATTGCTGCCAATAATAATTAAAAAAGGAGTTAGTTAAATGCACAGTACGAATGGGAATTAAGATCAGAGATGACACTTAGACCAGGAGGCCTTTTCCAGGCTGTGGAAAAAAATAGAACACAGGGGTTTTTTTCCCTACAGCCTGGAGAAGGCTTCATGTCCTAAATGTCATCTCTAATCTTGCTTTCTATTTCTAGTGTGTCTTACACTGCTCTGCCAGTACTGCCATAGTTAAAGCGGTGTCAGTGTTTCCATTGTAAACCCCTATTTTCAGAGGTTTGTAACTCAACCATAAAAATTTTGCTCTGGGTTGAAACTTAGAAAACAAGTTCTAGAACTGAAACATATTTATTTTTTTTCCTCCTGTGATTTAAAAAAAAAAATCGTATCTTAAACACAAAATTTTGCAAGCCACTAGACTATAAGAGAAACACACAACGTGTGAAGTTTGAAATTACTCCAAAAGTACTATTACCAGCTTTTTGAGGTAATTCTAAACTATTTTTTTAACTCCTAATATATATATACTACAGGGACATTTTTAATTTTCTTAAAGAATGAATATCCATACAACGAGGTCAAATAATTGGAGTTTTAAAACTTTGAGTAAATATTTATAAGACTGGGTCAATAATCTGCATTTTATAAAGGCTCCTAAGTATATACTTATATAATAAAATGTAGTAACAATGCATCACAAACGAGAAAATAATGTGCTTTTAGAAAAGTTCATAAATGTAGTTACACAGGCCAACAGTCTGCAAGGGATTTTTTTTCACACGAAAAGGGCCTCTCTTTAGCTAAGAAAACCTTATTCATGCAGAAATAAGCAGATAGGGTTCATCCATCTTTCTCTTTTCCATGTGCTGCAGTGACAGAGCTGGATATCCAGTTTGGGTAAGGCAGGAAAGGTGCCACACACAGCTGCTGAGGTTTGCAGAGCACCCCAGGAGGCTGTGCAAGAATTATTTGAAGTGAGACAAAAGGGTTCTGGCAAGGATTTTGGTAATATCATGGAATTCTGGTTACTGGAAAAAGACAACAGCTAGGAAAACCTGCCAGATGACTGAGGAGCTGACAAATACAGGAAAGCCCCATGATTTGGAACATGAGAAATAATACTGAAACAAATAACAGAAATATATATTTTACAGGGAAGTACCACTAGAAGTATGGTTTCAATCATTTCATGCACTCTGCCCTTATTTTGTGTGCTGAAAGACATCACTATTTCAATAGAGAAAGACTTTGATTTTGCAATTGGATTTTCACCAGTGAATCCTATTGGAAAGTTTTTTGGAAAGGAATATCTGACTCAGAATGTACATTTGAAGAGCAAGAGACGGCAGTCATTTTCCTCACTGAGATCTAAATAAAACCTGCGGATGGCAATCACATCGGGAGTTTTGCAAAAGTAGTTCAAGGGACAACCCAGAAGTGCTAATGAAATCAGATCATAAATTTCTGTTCATACCAAACTAGATAAAGACATTTCTGGTTTAAGGCATGTTTGTAACCATCTGCATATTCCATTGACCTCTAACACATAGATAATTACATTACCATTTAGTACAAGAAAGATAATTATCAATACTCTTATTCATAGTCTGGCTTGGATTTTGTTGTAAATACTAATATTAGCCTTGCTTCAGGTATTGTACCTTATTTATTTACTACAGATGACAATTTTCTAGTACTGCTTCAGTTCCTACCTTTTGTTTTATAACCCCAATTTAAACATTACAAGGCATGATTTTATAATCCCTAAAATAAGGTCTATTAAAGTCACTAAATCACTTGAAACCTAGTCCAAATCCTGCTGAGGTGAAGGGCTCTCCTGAAGTTAATTAATTTAGAATGATGTTTTACTCCCCCTAAACTCCAATAAAATCTCTGTTAATGTTTATGGGAATTGCAAGCATACATTCCCTTTACTTCAATGGCTAAATCATCTTTCCTATCTTATAATTTAAGATATATGTGCTTTGTATATTTGTCTGTCTTGTGATAAGTTTTACTCAGCATAAAGGTTCCAGTGTCCTGGCAATGACAGGAGGACTCTGTTGTCCAACTCCTTATTCCCCAAGGAGTCCAATTAATTTTAGTGAAGCTACTGGAGTAAGGTACAACATGGAGACCAAAATCAGAACCTGATCTCAATTGTCATTAAAAAAAAAAAAAAAAGGTGGTACTCTTCTATCTTGCTATTATTAATGTCAGTTACATTTCTGACTCTTACAGGAAATGTTGCATCTATTTCATAATTGACCGGACTTATAAAGTTGTAAGTGGGTAGCTACCAAAAGAGCACAGAGGCTATTTTGGAAAATGTGACTGAAAGCATATTTTCTTAGACTCTAATCCAAATATAGTACAGAGTTTAAAAAAAAAAAAAAAAAAAAGGAAAGAAAAGAAAAATAAAAAAATCTGGGAGATTTCAATGTTTTAATATGCTAAAACACAGGAAAAGTATGCACAGTGTGGCCTAAATTCCCATCACCTTTCTCAGGCAAGAAACATCACTGGGTTTATGTAGGGACCAAATTTTTTGATCCTTTCATCTTTTTTAATATCTTATTCACAGTTGCAGTGTCAGCACTCTGCAGGATTCACTTTAAGCACTGGAGCTTTCAGATGGAACTTCTCAGCCTTTCAACATTGAAGCATTTATTTGTCTAAATTTATGATTGTTTCTTTGCCGAGAGAGGCTCAGAAGGATGGACTCCTCCAAACACACAGTAAACACTCAGCAAATGAAAAGGCTCATGACACCACATTTTGTTAAGAAATTTACAGCAGGTGACCTGCCTGTTTTCATGGTGGCAGCAACTGCATTATTCACTCCACGTAATGAATTGGGAGGTTATGCTAATCTGAAGAGGGAAGCTATCAATTGTATATGTCCAGACCATCTCTCCCATTGATTTTGTAATTAATGATGAATGTACATTTTGGGAGGGAGAGATTGCTGAGGAGGGAACTTCACGTGCAGAATAAAAATGTTACAGTAGCCTAATCAATTGGGTATGGTTGACAAATGGGTGAGGGATGACACAACAAAGCACTGTGCTTTAATAATGGTCACAGAGAAGATGTCACACGATATCTATATTAATCTCTCCACAGGCTAAATGTGATCCATTTCATCAGCAGGACCATGAAAAAACTGTTTGGTATCTCAAAATCACACATCTTTGATGCTAACTTGAAACCTGCTTGCTTTGTTCACAGACAAAAACATTGTAATAATGCACTAGGTGCCAAGATCATATGTAATTTTTAGCCTAGTAACAGGCTCAAAAGCCACTTAGAATATAATTTTCGGTAATAAATAGCACACTTGGACATGGGTTTAACCAGTCTTAAGTACCAGGAAAAGAAGGTGTGCCTTTGGAAGCAGGTAGTACACCCTCACTAGGATGCAGCCTGTGCAGAAGTTCATCCCTGCATCCCCAGGAAAGGCCTCACAGCCTCTCACTACAGCAACAGCTGCCACAGGATGAAGTGACAATACATATAACCCACTTAAATATGCAGCTTCAGCTACACAGTGACCTGTGGGTGGACAACACATGCAGCAAGTTGTACCATTCCTTCCCAACAAAATCTAGAAGCCGGCTGCAAAAATGCAGTGCTTGATTCCTCAAGTCTGACTCACAAGCACCATCACTCCCTACACAGCTCCCAGCTAATCTGTAATTATTGCTAAGAATGACAGAGGTGTAACAGGGCCATGCCTAGGATCACATCCTCAGTGAACCATACCAGACAGCAAACAGCACTGCATCAGGTCTTCAGAAAGGTTCTTCTTTCTTTTGGGTGAGCTGAAGGACTTACATTTCTCTGTGTGGGAATGTTTCTAGATGTACAAAATGCACAGATTTCATTTGATTACCCTCTCTAATTGTCTGGAAATACATAGCAAAACAAGACTGACTTTGGAGTGAATAAGAAACATGTAGGTGAGAGATCTGTCAGTTCTTAATTGAAAGATGGCAAGTGTTGAATTTTTATAAACAGCATTTCTTTCCCTGTAGTGGTTCAGGAAATACAGTTTTGCGACAAAAGCTCAAAAGCTGACATATACTCTTCTAGGCAAGACTGGCTTACTGAATGGACTTTTGCCTCACTGCAAATTAAATTCAAGCTCAGCACACTGTGAAGAGGAGAAATCACTTGTTTCTGCATAAATCAGGGTTAACTGATATTTATAGTATCCTAAAAACATCCATCCTCATGTATTTCACAGGGCCCTTCAGAGAACTTGCATTGCCAAGGTAAAACTGAAGGAGCTGCATAACAATCCTCTGCCACTGTACTGTTCACCTCTGTGTGTCACAAATACAGCAGAAAGAGACATCTCTTGGGGTTTGGTGCTGTGGAGGTTCAGGACAGAGGGGGTGGTGTTTGACAGTCATGGTCTAAGCAGCCATTCCGTGTCTGTGCCACACAGGGAAGCAGAGCAGTGATGTGCACACACAGCACCACACAGATCCACATCAGTGAGCTCGTGCAGAACCCACCCACACCAGGAACACTCAGCTAGATCAGTTCTGTGGGAACCCCAGCACAGAGCTATCCTTCTCCAGTTGTGCTGCTTTGCTTCTCTCACTTTTCAGGGTGTACAGGGATCATGACTGCTGCTAAGAGATTGCTTACTCTCACTTTGGACCAAGAAGCTCTGTACAATTTATAACAACTACAACAAGCTGCAGGCACAATATAAACATCTGGATTTCAGCAACTGGGAATATTAGCAACATTAGTAATATCTTCTAAAGAGAATTGGTGCTCCTTAAACTAGAGTTCCCCCTTACTTCAATGCAAAACAGGAGTAAGCCATTTCAGCATAGTGCTGTACCCTGATTAACAATTAGCATTAGGACCCCTATCACTCCATCACAGTTTAAGTTCTTATCACAAAGCCTCAGTTCAGCACCACATAACGTCATTATTCTACTTGTTACCTCCACCTTGGACATCAGCAATCTTTTCTAATTATAGGCAGGTAGATTCCTGAAATGGTATTTCTTTCTCCTAGGAGAACATACAAATGGTATGTGTGGTTTTTTATCAGTGAAGGTAGTCGGAAAGGTTATTCATTTTGGTATTTAAGAGTAGGTGTTCCAACGTGTAAAAGTCAAAGAGAGTGAGTTGTATTCACTTGAGGACTTGCATTGAGCTGTGTGTTTTTGGGTGGAGTTGAATGGGAACTGAAATGTTTTGTGGTTTCCACTGCCCTAGTTCTGTAAAAGATGCCTGGTTTCATTGGATAGCTTGGGGAATGTGGTTTTTTTTAGTTTGAACTCTGTCTTTCTCCAAGTACTTTGTTTGCATAGTAATACCCCTGCTTCCCAGCAGGTGTTGCACAATTAGAATGGGTACTAGGGCAGGGAAAGAAAGAGAGGAAGCAAGCCTAAATGTCATGCTGAAGTTTACAAGCCTGGAAGGCAGGAGATGGATCATTACAGGATCAAACTCTAGAAAAATCTTTACCTGGTGCTCAAAAGTACAAAGCACAGAGTACAGCAAAGACATTTAAGATGGTTTCCTTTGATTTGCATGAATATTTGTCCTGTCATGTGCATAACAACAGCTACAGGATTTATTTTCCTAAAGGAAACTAATATCTAAATTCAAATTTATAGGGGAAGAAATCATAAAACAGACAAGATAAATACCATAATAAGGAATAAGTAACTGTAATTATTGGTGCACCTTTTCACATGGAAATCTGGGCATGGGTGGAAGGAGTTCCATGTAATTTGTTTTTACAGTTTTATCACTTGAGCCATTTCATAAACAAACTCCTAAAAAGATTACAGTATGTGCCTCAGTCCTATCTCTGGAGAAAGTTGTAAACCTTTGTTTAAGTATTTCATAAGAGCTCTGTGCTATTTCAGTTTCTTTAACTCTTATTAAATTAATCAAATTAATTCTTGACTTCTGAATTAAGCAATGGAGTGAACTTTGTGGGAGGTTCCAGCTTTCCCTACAACTGATTTCAGGTTTGGGATACATTATCTGAGGTTCATTCTCCAGTGGGTCCCTGCACTTAAAAAAAAAGGGAATAAGCACATTTCAAAGAAAGGGTAAAAGCCAGGGCCAAGGCAAATCCAGGAAAATCTTTGGGAAGATGCTTGTAATGTTCCCTGCACTTTTCTTCTACAGTAAGAGTTTACTGGCATCAACTACAGCCAGCTGATACCACCATTAAAAAAGAAAAAACAAAAATACAAGAACAAAAGATTGGGCCTCTTCAAGACCTTTTAGCCTCTCCTTGACATCTCAAACATAAGTGTCAAATATTGTCCAGACATTATTTTATTGGTATTTTGAGACACTCTCTACTTTTCAGGACTGGGATCTTTTCCAAAAGCCACACTTCAGCTTGTGGCTTGAATAACTCTGTGAATTGCTATGGCCTGTTTTGATTATAGCCACCTCTTCTGTCTCAAAAACTGAACAACCTTAAGCTAGCCAAAAACTCAATGTTTCAAGTGGCAGAACTCTTTTTAATGAAATATCTCAGTAATCTGTAATTTTCCCAACACAATGACAATCAGAACTTAATGGAAGGTCCCTCTGTCTTTTCTTAAAGAACACCCCTTCTAATAATGTATTTTGTATCATGGCAGATGTCTTCCCTCAAGACAGACATTTTGCAACTGGAGTGCCATAAGTCAAATTGCTTTTCTTTATTTTGTATAATTTAATTATTTTTTGTTGTTTGGGGTTCTTTTTTTCTTCAACTGGGTAAGTTTTGAACATTTTCTTTTCTGTCTTCAAGATAGAAGGAATCACACTTAGCAATTCAATTTATTTAATTCTACTTGATTGTGGGGTTTTATGATTCAAGTGTCCTTTTTTCCCCCAAACATTTCTCAACACACCACACAAAAACCAGCATCTCTTACCATAAGCCTTTCCTTATTTCTATCCATAGACTTTATATTTACAGAAAAAACAAAATTGCTGAAGTTCAGATTTTAAACCACTAAAAATTAAGAATTTAACAAACATTAATTCTGTATTACTTGGTCAATCCCAAATCTTCCAGACTGATTTAATGATGAAATGGAACATAAGGGCTGTATTTTTCATGTTATTTCACACCAAGTTAACATTCTGGATTCTAAAACAAGTTTTAATTTGCTGCTAATGCATAGCCACATTTGGGCTGGTTTCTCTGAGCCTCAACAGCAACACTGCTCCCATCACTGTCTGCATAGTTCCTGCACCATTGGTGCAGGTAACACACTGTCCTCCCTTTGCATTTGTGCTTTAAAAGTACAAGTTTACTAAGGTACATTTTCATTCTGCTATAGCAGTATATTACTATAAATTAGGAATGAGCAATAAGATCTCATCATCCTATGGCTTTGTACAACTTATTTTGTAACATCATTTCTGCAAAAGTCAGATTTTTATCCTGCTTTGGTCTATCTATGGAATACAAGAAATAAACTCACAGTGAAGGAAGTACTATCACAGTTTCTGATAGCTTTTCCTCATGGGCAATATGAAAGAATTTATTATTTTTTCTGGGGTATCTAATAACTCAGGGTCTCACAGGTCTGTCAACTGGTACAGCTACTTACTGCAGCTTTGCCCAATACAGCAGAGGTGGCTCATTTTTAGAGCATAGTTTAAAATTGTGCTTTTTGGCAAGGCAGGTTTGGTCAGTTAAGGACCAGCTGATCGTCTGCTGGCTAAACAACAGATATCTACTACAGCATACAATAATGGGAAAGAGAGAAAAGTGTCTCATTACCCCAGCCATTTGTACACGGCCCAAACCTCTCTGACACCACCAAGGCACAAGACCAGTGTTGTTAGAATATTGAGAGCTACAGTGGATCACATCAAATGCCCATTGAGCCCAGGGTTTGTCTCCAGCTAGATTTCCAAGGAGCCGAGCTGGGAAAAGCAGGAAGAGGATATGTATGTATGGCAGTTCCCACAGGTTGTCCCACAGAAAAACTATTTTTAGCTACAGGGATTTTCTGAGTGGTTTCAGTTTCTGCAATGTAATAGCTCTTACTTAATTTCTCATCCAGAGGGTTGTGCAGTCTCTCGTCAAATCCATGTAAAGTTAGAGCAGCCCTCACATCCTTTGGAACAAGTCACACATCTACTGCCTGTTGCATGAAGAAACAAAACTTTGTTTCCTTTGAACTTGGCTCCCACAACCTTCATTTGATGGTTCTTTTGCATTAGAAGAGACAGCAAAGACCCAGCTTTGCCCACTGTGTTCATCAGTTTGTAGGTCTGTCACAGTTTTAAACTGAGCAGCCCAAGCATGCACAGACCATCCTTACTGTGGAAATAATTCCAGCCTGCTTGGACTTCTGTGAGCACATCCCAGTTGAGCTACACTCTGTTTGAGGCGAAAGGACTGGAATTATGTATACTCTTCAGCACATGGATGAACACTGATTCATAGAGCTGCTCTCTAGTTTTTTCCTCACTTAACGCTTGATTAACATTTTGGCTGCCTCCCAGCATTGAGACAATGTTTTCACGGAACAAACTATTATAATCCCAGGACTGAGATCCTGAGTCATAAGGGTCAGAGCAGGGTCTATAATTTTGTGAATTTAGGACTGCTTTTTCCCACATGCATCGGTTTAGATTTGTGCATATTAAATTTCATTTGCCCACATGGTCTCCTGAGGTACTTCTGTGCTTCCTGATAGGTGGCCTTCATATTCATTACCCTGAATAGCTGATTTTCTAGCATCCTCAAACTGTCTCAGCTCTCTGTTCACCTTCTTTTCCCAGAAGTTTATTGTGTGTTTACCAGCACAAGTTATACAGAACTCCATTACTGAGATCCATTACATATTTTCTTGGTTTCCCTTAAAAGTCTTTGGCACAGGACTTCATGAAAATTCTTTCAGAAATACAAGTCTAACAAGCAGCTCACCCTTATTCACTTTCTTATTGACCTCTTCAAAGACCTCTGATAGATTTGTAAAGCATGGTTCATGTTCCATCAAAGTCTGCCCTGGTCTGAAGAGTTTTCCTTTTCATTTTAGTCATAATCAGATAACAGTCAATAGATCACAACCAGATTAAAAGTAAGTGGAAGTATCTTTGCTTGTTTAACAGATTGGGTTTATTTCAACCAAGGGAAGACTGGGCCACTGAAGTACCAGCTGCTGATGTGTTTCTTCTGAGTCTGATTTGCTCACTGGGGACCCTGAGGGCCACTGCTGGCTGTGTGACAGTGACTGCCACTGGAAATCAGTGCAAGAGGGCTGAAAAAGGCCTACAGAGGGTTAGAAGCTCATTAGCAGCCCCTAATTCTCTAAGTTTCCTTAGAAATCTCAGCCAGACTAGTTATAGATAGGAGATACTAAATTAGGATCCCACTGACTTGGAGGACTGGGGAAGTGCTGAATTTACAGCATCCATCATGTCCCTTTTTCATGGAGATGTCACATCCTGCTGCTCAGGACAAGCACACCAGCAAAGGGAAAAATGCCAGAATAACCCATATTTCTGTTATTCAAGGAATATTTGCCACTGTCCTCTCTCTAGGTTCTGTAAATGTCCAGCTATCACAGCAGAAAAGAAAATTATCTACAGCCTTCATAGATACCAGAGCTTTCAGCCACAGTTGGGCATTTCTGTATATCCCTTTCTCTATGCAGAAGTAAATGCCAAAAAAAAAAAAAAATTAGCTTTTTCTAGCCCTTCCCTCCACCCACCATTCAATAAGCTGTATGTAATAACATAATATATAACATATATTTTTATTTTGTAATAACTATTTATAATAACATGGAAGGAAATGGGTGCAAAAGTTTTGAGTGAAATAGAACAGATTTTACAGAACTGGAGCTTGGTGAACAGGAATTTGATCTCTGTTCTGAGAACATTAACGTTAAATGAGAAAAATACTTCCAGGAATAAGGCAGAGGCTGTGCTAGTATCAATCATGTTGCTGTGGAGCACAGGTACAATGCAAAGAGCACTGCAGAGAGCAGTAAACAGATGGGCTTCCACTCAACACGTGTTTTACTGAGTATTTGGACACTCATATTAACAAAAACGAGAAAAATAAAAGATCTTTTGCTCTATTTTTAAAATACCTTTTATAGAACATGGGTTTGTCTCTCCTTGCCCTTCTGTTTTAAGGGAAAAACAAATTATAGATTCTGAAAAGGAATAAACAAAAAGTATGAAAGCAAATGCAGCTAAGTACCCCAATTTTCTAAGATTTAATTATTATCAGTAAATAGCTCCCTTTTAAGAGTAGCCCTAATTGGCTATTAACAACAGTAGCTACCAATTTCAAAGCAATTAATATTTTAAAATAATGAGATGGCTAATATATTACATTAGAGCATACAGTAAGCAGAAGTCTTGCTAATTATATATATTATTCTCCCTACATTGCTTAATGAAGGTGTCTGGCTTGTAGATTAATTCATTCTTGCTCTATTTTTTATTTTTTTTAATCAGTGTAACTAATCCTCCCACACACTATTGTAGCATTAAAGCAGCAAGATGTGCATGAAGCAGTGAAAGAAGCATAAAAAAGAACATTAAAATGAAGATTTACCTCCAAGTTTTAGAATCAGTTGCCCAAAATAAAGAATTAAGATGTGGGAAATTAGAGGGAAAAAGCAGAAGCCTGAGTCAACACTTATTTAACACCTTCTGCCTAATCTGAAAACATAAATCTCTTCACAGAGGTAATCACACCCAGATCAGTTTGATTTTCAGAACATAGCAATTCTTCTGACAAAGATATTAGCATTCCATAGCTTAAATAACTGCTTTTCCTGTTTTCTCCAAAGCAGAGACAGGAGGGTGCCTTGGATAAATGGAGATTTCTTCCAAACTGAGAGCTTATCTTCCTGGAAAGAATAGCAATAAATGATTTGTTTACAGTGGAAATCTTCTCTTTTGTATTAGTCTATAACTACATTTCATTCTCAAATATTTGAGTGTGTCTTTGTGCTCAGCAACTGTTTGTGGGACTGATTGCACAAGAGAATTGCCTTGGCCGAAAGCTGGAATAAACAAGTTTTCCTGTGCTCTGTACCAGAAACAGACTGCACTGTTACCCCTAGGCTCTAGAAACAATTCTAAACTCCCTGAGAAAATGATCCCTGCTTTGAAGAGAGGGAAGTGGAGAAAGCCCTTCCTCCGGTGTACTCCAGCAAGAGACAGGGCACTGCTGTGTCCCAAGCTCAGCCCAGGTCCTCTGCCCAGCTCTAAGACCCTTCTCCAATTTCTTAGTGAAGCCCAAGCAGTACTGAGTGGCTAAAATATTACAACAGCATGAGGAAATGTGAGGTCAACCTCCACTTAAACCCTACTGCATCTCCTACTGCTCTCCTAACATGCATGAAATCCTCTTTAGGGCCCAATAGGAGCTGTTAGCACAAAAAAACAACTGCTCAGCAAACACGGCAAAAACAGAATAGAAATTGTTTCAGCGTGGCAAGTGTCTCTCAAGCATCAAACCAAGGTCATATTTTAACTGGGAGCTTGCTCATAACTTATATACCATACGATAAAAGTCACCTTTACTATGGAATATAAAATGAAGCCTTTACACCAACAATGCCCCATTAGATTTGTGTATTTGAACCACAAAGCAGCACAGTAAATGATGATGTCTGTTAAATGAGTATATTCATTTGTAGACATTCAGAAGATATTCATGCTCATCCCAACAGCAGCACATCCCTCAATTAAGCATAGAGCAGCAAGTATGGGGTCCCAGGTAAGCATACAGCAATAGCTCACACAGAGCAAACTGTACACACTCAATGTCTGTGCTGGACCACACCCATGGGACACACAGCATCTCTGTGCCCTGTGTTTGCACCACATTTAGGAGGGAGCATTCTTTTTCCAGCTGAGTCTTGTCAAGATACTGTTCTATCACTCTTGTCACTGTGACAGTGGATGTTGGCTCTTGTTTCCCAAGACTCAGGCAGGGCCATATGAGGCAGGTTAATAATAAATGAATAAATAATGTGCATCCCAACTCTCTGAACATTATTTTATAGTTTTGCTTCTGTGGTTGCTAGCACACATAATTACAATCTATTGAAGTTCTCTCACTTTTGGGAAAAATCTTTGCACTCAGGTCTTGAGTTGCTGAGTATTTTTTCGTGTAATGCTGTGTAGCAGATGACAAAGTATTTTTCTCATAAGATATACAAGGGATAGTAAACAATATTGTAAAAGACATTTAAAAGAAAGATTTACTAGCAAATTCCCTTCCAGCTTCTGTACCAGTTTCTCTTGGGTACTAATTTGTCTAAGGTCTTTTTCTTATTTCAAGTCACTGGAGTAGACAAGACTAACATGAGACATTTAACATACACATCTACTTATCAAAAAATAAATATATTACCAGTTGGAATCTGTTGCAGTACATACACTGCAGCAGAGATAAAGACTAACCTTGGCCCACAGATCAGGTGACAGCTCAACAGACCATTGCTTTGTACTTAATTTATCTTTGGTACCCACACATGGTTCCTCAGCTTCAAGTCAGCTTCCTAACTTTTCAACCATTACAGAAAATAAATTTTAAAATGAGCAGTACAGGGTTCAGGCAAGTGCTCAATGGCCATTGAGTAAGTGAGCAGCAGCTTCCACAGGTTAAAAAAATCCTGCTTTAATATTCAGTCTCATTAGGATCCTTTGAGGGCTGATGTGACAACAGGAGAGGGAATAAAAGTGCTCAGATATATAACTGAAGATTTATTACATGCACACACTTATAGGGTATCAGTCTGTCTCTATATCCTACTCCCAAAATGAGCAAGAATCCAGTGAATATGATAAAAGATAGATAAAATGTCCTTTTTGATGTCTCCCATCACTTGGCAAATGCTCATTATGGAGCTGCCAGTAGAGAACAGTGACCTCATTCTCACACCAGCCTCAAGGACTCACATGGGGCAGTGAGATATTACCAGCTTCCCTTTAAGCAAAACCTGAGAGAAGGATTGTATTCTTCCACCCCTGAGTAAAAGGCACCAGGGCAGGAGCACAGACTTTCTTGTGGGCACAGAGGCCTCTCTCTTTTCAAAACACACAGAGGAAACATTAGGTTTGGGGTTGCCAAATACCTGATTTCAGGGTTCATTCTGTTACTGCATTTAAATGTCTCTGGTGTGTGTTTGGCACGACATGTTATCCTAGACTGATCATATGTTCACAGATTGTGGAGAGTGTGTGAAAGCCTTTTTTGCTGTAGTTATTGGGCAAAGTCACGTCTGTTACCTGGTACTCATGCAGAGAAATCTGTAATCTGGGAACAGATGGTCTGAGTGAGCGAGAGAAAAAGAGAGAGAGAGAGACACTGTCTGGAAGACTGCAAAGTTTTTCACTCAAAGGAGATGAAAGAGGAATGAACAAACCCACCACAGCATGACAAAAACATGAAAATACAGAAGAATGTCAGTCCTGAAGGTCATTCCTTTAGCATTCACCAACTGCCTATATACCATATGTGCATTTCAACACACCAAAGAGAACCCACCATCCTGTTGCAGAGAGCTGGAGGTGGCTTCCACAGCCAGAAATTGTGGAATTGTAGACTTCTCATTTAGAAAAGTGACATGCTGTAGTCTAAGCATACAGTCTGAGCAGAATCTGAAAAAATGTATAGCAACTCCTGCTCTGGATTTATTACAAAATTTGATTGCAATAGGCCAGAACTAGAAAATTCACATCCTAGTCTTCAAGCACTTTCTTTGTGGGATATGTTTGAATTTGAGACCTTTTCAGTAACTTGAGGCAAGTAGTCCAAGCACCCCTGGAATTGGTGACACCAGCAGGACGAGTCCATCGTTCCCAAACAGTTACATAAAACTGACTATTGCTTCCAAAATGCAGCATTGCATTACTCCCAAGTAAAACGAATTGGATCTACCCTGTCTTAAAATCTTATTCAGCTTTCTGGACAGTGGGATTTTGGCAATCAGCAGCCTATCCAAAGGTACTGGTGCTGCTCTGCTCACATGAGCACCCACCTTGCTGGTCTGAGAGCCCACATCTCCAGGTGGGAGCTCTGGTGGCTGAGGTGCTGTAGTTCTCCCAGACACAGGAGCACATCCAGCCAACACAGGCAGGTATCACACTACAGCTGTGACAGCACAGAAGTTGACAGGGTGCAAGTGCCCTTGTTGAGAAAGGCAGAATAACAGAATCCTACATTAGCAGAATCCCAGGGATCCCTGTGTGCCCTGGAATACACCCCTTTCATCACCCCCAGACCGTTTAGAGCAGCTCTGCTCCATCCCCACAGCTGCCATTGCATCATTAGCCACAGGGGAGACACACCCCAAAAAACAAACCTCAAGTGAAAAGGCACTCCAAGCCCCATGTTCCCAAAGACATTGGTCAGGACATTTCAGTCAGAATGCGAATGAACAAGGCCCTGGATGAGAAGGCAGGACCCCAGTGCTGCCGTGACAGCTCTACAGCGAGGGGCTGGCATTGCAGGGCTGTGTGAAGCAGGGCAGGAAGGGCAGCAGAGGGATCAGCCATCCACATTTTGCTCCCAGAATGACACTGTGCATCAGGTATTTAGGGAAAGCAACACCTATTGACAAAATCCTCCAGGCCTGTGAATTACACACTGCAGGGACTCTCAGCATGGGCCCTTCTAAAAGCTGCTCACATAAAACCTGCCTGCAGGAGCAGGAAAAAGGAGAATCAGGACACTCCTCTGGGTGAACCACTGGATGAGATCAGTGGTATTTTTCTCACATAAAACTGATTTGAAAAGATAATCAGGCCCTAATCGAACAGGATGGTTTCACTAGAAAGGTGAGGAGTTGCAATCTCACCAAATGATTGTTGGAAAGAGATTGAAACCTTAGTCCTTTCAGTCTACAGCCAAAATCGAATGAAACTGATTTTAAGAACACTTCAGTTTTTAGCCAGCACAAGATTTTACATTTGGGTGCTATCCAGTACTTAAATTTTTCCCAAGAAATCCACATTGTCAGATATAGACAAGCAACTCTGTATTTTACTATTTATTCTTCCAGCAATGTGTCAGTCAATTTTCAGAGCTAATTTCCAAATAGGATAAAACATTTTTTGCCTCTCAATAAAAATGAGTGACTTCAGCAGATCATTCAAAGGCAAAATTCCTTTTCCCTCTCCTCTTTCTGTCCTGGCGAATGGCAGCAGACGCAGAGCAGAATAACAAGATCCAGAATTAAACATGTTGCCAATTGAGTGAAAAAAATCCATTTTTTGACAGTAACAAAGTGATCTATCATACCTCATGCCTAAACTACAGAAGAAGACAACATCCTTTTGGTCAGTCCCAGTTATTAAAAGTATTTGCTTCGAGCCAGAAAAAGCTGGCTAAAACACTCCGAAATAGAATAAAGCATTTTACAGGAGAAATTAAATACAATATCTCATTGTGCAATACAAAACAAAGGCTTTGACTACAGCTTTATGCATTTGCCAATTCAACTATGTAGATGGTGATCCTGCAAACATGCAAAAAGGGCAAATATCAACTTAAAAGCCCAGAACAAGCATCTTTGCTCTCCTCTCACTTGCATTTTTTTGCCCTTCTGAGGCAGAATGAAATCATATTACATGAGTATTACAAAGGCTGTGTACCTTGCTTTTTCTTCTCCATAGTTGTAGAAGTTGTTCCTTCTCCTAGTTCTGTCTTTAAGGAAGAAGTCTCCCAGACTCTAGGCATCTAGTAAGGGTACAGGGAAGTTTTTTTACACATAGCCATGTGGTTTTTAGACAGAGCAACAGATCTCTTTCAAGAAGTTTTCAGCTCTACACCATCACTGAATACAGCTCATGGTGCTCAGTGTAAAAAGATGTATTTGTTGTCTTCTCCCTGGGACAACAGAGATTCTGAAGCTTCTTAGAAGCTGCAGCTTTCAGAAAATGAGAAAATTACTTTGAGTTTACATCTTGAGGGTGTTTACATCTTAAGGGTATTTACATATCTCTCTAATGTCTCCCACTATCCCTAAGCTCTTTAGACACTTAATTCAGCCAACTGAGTAGTGTTCACTAGCTACCTGCAAGTGATGGGTGTCTGCAAAGAGAAACCAGTCACATGACAGAACAACAAAGAGAAATGGTTGATTCAGAAGCACTGCAATGTTCTTGGTATTTTGCTATTAATTAGGCAGTGGGATTGCAGCCATCTAAGTATCGTATACTGCACAAAAATGAAACCTCATCAACAACAAGCTGTAAATAAACAAAAAGCATAAGGAAGCAGAAGAGCCATTCTCAGCTAAAGCTGAGCAGCAAGGCCCGGTGTGTGTTGGGATGAGCAGGTGACTTGGATCCAGGAAAAAAACTTAAAGCACAAAAAGACCTCACAATAACTCTTTATATGCTATTTCAATTTGACAGACACTTGTCAGCCTGAGTGAAAGCCGTGAAGAGTGGACATGACCATGCCACCAAGGATGTGACAAGAGTCCTTAAAGAATACACAGGACAGAGGGCAATGAGGACAGCCCTCCAGGCAGGCTTCAGACTGCAGGAGCAAACACAAGCACAGGCCAGGCCAAGGCCAGACTGGGAATGGTGCCACTTGCAAAGAGTTTGTACCTGCCAGCACAGACACAGGGCCAGGGAACAGCTCTGCTAAAGAAGATGAACGTGCTATCAGCCTGAAAGCAAATGGCACATTTAATATTTTTAAGTTGGCCACTGGTACAAAAGCCAACAGGCTTCAATTATGTGAATGAAAAAGCACTAGGAGTAGGATAAGAAAGAGGCAGTCTTTTTACAGTGAGTCTTAGGTGTATCCTCCATCCCGACAAGGAAATTAAAGGCATCTCATCTCATACCACTGTTGGGAGGCAGGTTGAACATATTTTGGAATAGCATAAGGATTGAAAAATGGCCTAAGAAGTCTGCCACAGGAACACAGAAATTTTGTGAGAGTACAAGATGGAGTTGAGCTCATACCATAGCAGGGACTGTGCTGCATACAGGTAATACCTTATAAAATAAGGGTCTTGATACCCTTGCAAAATCATGGCTCAGGCCTGCTACTTTGGCTAAGTACAAGAGGGCTATGGGAAAGTGACTCAGCTGAATTAGAGGTAGAAAAACAGCAGTGCAGGACAGCATCAAAGCTGTTTTAGTTGTGCACAGTTTCATCAGCTGAGGACTTGACCTTTCACTCCTGCCCCTGCCATAGTACACAAGTTACTGCTATGGATATGCAGCAAAGCCTAGGGTTCTAAGAAAACTATCTTTCTCTTCACACCACAATCTTCTGACATGCAGGTAACATGAAGGCAATTCTTCTAAGGGTATACAGTAGCACTACAAAACATGGTGCTCATAGAGGCCAAAAGAATACAACAATTAAAACTGTTAGTACTTGCACAACCCTTCTGCTAAAATACAATTTAATTCCTGCACAATTTATATCTTAATAGGTCATACCTGGGTAACCTCTCAGACACTGCATGGTTTTATCTGCCAGTGCAAATTTGGTAGTGAGTCTGATAGGTATCAATGCAAGTATAATAGCAGCAACTGAAGCTCTTCACCTCTGGTGCCAGTTCAGCACACACAAACACTCTGCAAGAACATACACACTTGTTGAGGTCAATAGTCATTGTTTATATGTCACTTGGCTCTGAGTATACCAAGGAATGGTCCTGGTGAGATTGGAATCTGTAATTTTTTTTATTGATGCTGATGATGCATATTGATGAGCTAAATTACAGAAGTTGGAATTGCTTTTATTATTATTCAAGGGGAATGTTTCCAAAGAGCTCACTGTTGCAAAAGCTAATAGTAATTTATGTCTCTTCCAAAACATTTGCCATTTCAGAGCTCTCCAAGCTGCCTCTGTCCAAAGTGCAACAGTTTCTTTTAAGAGAAAAGAACCTGTGTTCAGTGATGAGCAACATCAGGGGTTTCCGAACATGCTCAGCACCTTGCAAGGTCAAGCTCTAATCAGATTTTTTTGGCACATTTGGAAATTCATAGCAATACCAAAGAACCAAACTTCTGCCCAGATTTCGTTTAGTGTATGTTTGCACTGAAAGCCACACTAAATCCATCAACAAAACAATTTCTTTCTTTACTGCATCCTCTCTTTTGAAAGCTCCTCAGAAGCCCAGCCATGAAACAAGTGTTCTGTACAAACATGGGACACTGAGGCAATCCCAGCAAAAATAGACATTTTGTACACACCTCCAAGAAGAATCAAAACAGAGGCCATCATAAGCAAACAGGTGATCACAGATTCGGGTCCTCAGCAGTCACCCACTGCTGAGTTAAAGGGGAAAGTGTCATGAGTAGGTGCTGGATTTCAAGGGGTACTACAGGGGGTTTCAAAACCCTATGGAACAAGTAAAGACCTGCATTTTTAACCCAAAACCATGTAATTTAAATCAATATAATCCATAAGAGATTTAGTTCTCCACACTGCTGTGGAAAAACTTCAAGTATAAATATGCATTTCAGCAAAAGGAATTGCCTCATACTTAGCAAAAGCCACTATTTGTAACAGTATAAACAAATAATTTCCTGGTTTTACATATTCCTAAGAGATGACCATAATAATCTCTTACTCAGACATGATCCATTACTCCCCAGATTACAATTGATTTTAGCAACAGTGAATGGTACCTGTTTGCTGGAACAGGCCAAGCTGACTACGATAATTTATTTAATGTGTAAGGTCTGAGCTGCTCAAGAATATATTTATCAAAGTGAGACTTACTTAAAAACAAAGGCAATTTTTCTTACCTGCTACACTGTTCCCTCCTGTGCTATTCCTATTCCACAAGTATTGTGAAACTGCTTCTTCTACAGCCAGCACAGCTCACCACTCACCTTGTTGAAAAGCATGCCATGGACATTATTCCAATCTCCAAAGTCACACCTCAAGATCTTTTATTTATGAACAGTGCCAGCTTCTTCCCTGGGCCAAAGTTTTGGGGGTTTCTGTTTATAGGTCTTATTTAAGCTTTATTCCCATCCCCTTTCTGAAAGCCCTCAAAGGCACACCTTAAAATGCAGTAGATGAAGAGATCTGCCTGCTCATGTCTCAGAACAGAAAAGATCTCCTGATCACAGCCCAACAGGATGGTGTCATGCCTGGCTGCCACACTGCACAGCAGCAGCAGTACAAGTGAGTACCAGCAGGGCTGGTGTCAGAGGGCCTATGAAAGCAATCGCATGGAGAGCAACATTTGAAAAGTTGAGAGGCATACTGACAAAGCTATTTAGAATACAATTAAGCACATTGGGTGATAGACAGTCTTCCCAGCAACATTCCTCTGACTTTATTTGTATTCTTAAAATTGCCATGAGTGTCTTTGATCTAAAAAACGTCTTACCTGTAGGCAATCTAACAGTGTGACATCTAGTTTATCTCCACCCCCTTTACATTCCCATGCAAAGGGAATGGGATTCCTCTTGTGCTCAGAGGGGAACTGGGTGAGACCCAGGGTAATTCAGTGTCTGAGCACACCCAGCCTGTGACATCCCTGTGGAGCCAGCAAGTGCCATGGCTCAGAAAAGAAGTGTTTAACTCAAGGGATGTGATTTGCCACAGTCACTCGGTGTCGTGCAGAGACTGTGGCTCCCATTCAAAGCATCACAATCTCTATCCCAAAACTGATTCAGCCCAAAGAAAAGAAGAGTTGTTACAACAACTCAGATGGTGCCAGGATTTCCCAGAAGGTGCCAACAAATTCTTTGTTAAGATTATTTTATTTCTATAGCTCAGCAATGCCCACTGTGGGAATACACAGAGACCCACTCTGATTTCATCTACACTACCAAGAGTCAAAGAAGCAAACTGTCAGTGCAACATAAACTGGGATAACTGATAACTGTACTAACATGATAATAATTTTATACCCAGGTAGCACATCAAAGGTCCAGCCAAGACTGAAGCCCTGTCAGCTTGGCATTATACAAACATCACCAGGGACAATCCCTGTCCAGGCATGCTTACAAACCAAACAGACAAAACAGGCTATGTGTAATAGGGAAAACAAAACCACAAGGGAATTAAATGTCTGGCCAAGGGTTACGCCAGCCAGTCAATGGCAAAGACAGAAATAGAATCCAAGTTTCTTAGTGTACTACTTGTGGCAATGGGAACTATGTGGCCCATCAAGAGCCTGATTAGTCCACAGTATTTGGCAAGGCCTACTACAAGTCCTTCATTAATATTTAGAGACATCATTTGTTCTCTGCTCTATTTTGCTTGCTTTCTTTCTTTCTCCTCAAAATAGAAACTTTTTCTTTGGAGGAAACTGGAAGGCGCTCCTTTGTATGAATGGGGGAAGTAACGACTGCTATGGGATGAAGCAGATGGATAAATAACTCCCCCAAAAACAATAAAGAAAAACTTCTTTATTGCAAAATATTATTCCTCTCAATGCTCATAATTGTAACTGTCAGTTACCAAAATTAGGATGGAAGCTACTGTATTTTTAATTGCATACTGAAAGTATGTAGAGATAAACAGTGCCTATTAGTCCACTCAAACAGATGTTAGATCTAAATCAATACATAGTTTTGAAAATAAGAGTCCATATTTAGACTCCACATTTCTTTTTTTAGGCTCTTGCTAGATTCCCAGGTGGTAGCTTTGGGTAGGGAGGACCATGGATAACAAGCATTGATTTGCCAGCTGAACATTAGACTCCTAGGTTAGAGCCCACTCACATCCACATAACTCCTGTTAGGGGCCCATATGTGGGGCTTTGAAAAGCACTCACCATCTATTTAGATCTTTCTTCCCACTGGGCTTCTGTAACTTGAGGTTTCATACCAGCACTGAACAACCACACCTGAAAGGGATCACCAATGACACAGAAGCAACAAACAAAACCCCCTTTCCCCTGTATTCTGTTAAGTATGTTAAAAAAAACTTCTACATCTTCTGGTTGCCATTTACAGTAAATGAGATTTGAATTCCAGACTCTGGAGAGCAGGCATTTAGGATATGCAGCTTTGCAAAACATTTTCCACAATGAAATCTGTGACGATTTGAAGGTACCTCACATTAACCTAAAGCAATTTATTAGTGCAAAACCCTCTAAACTACTGGCATATCTGATCAAATTAAAACATGATAAATCTGATGATGGGATTATAGTCATTATGCTGTGGTGAGAACTACATTTGGGGAAGCTGGTGTTTTTCATATCAGCAGTGTTCCTTACAGTCCAAAAATGAAATTACAAATGCTTTCAAAAGAAAGAGGTGCCAGCTCAATGCACAGCTTTGGTGCAGTACAGGAGATTTGGAGTAGCATTGTTTGTGTGGAGAAACACAACAAGAAATGTCAATGAGCTATCTTGGAAAAGTACTAACAGAATATGATTTACAGAATTGGGTCCTTTTAAGCTGAAAGTATAAGCGTTACTTCTAGGGCTGTATCTTTATAAACCAAAAGCTCCATGAAGGAATATCACATTCTATCTTTTGTAGAGAAGAGTCCAGAAATACAATTAGTCTGTGAAAATTGAGATACCTCAGATTTGTGCAGCCAACAGCTTCCTGCTACCCAAAACAAAAAAGTTACACATGCCAGATGACGCAAGGAATTCAAGCTACTGCAAATTGACTGAGCCACAGTAACTGTTTGGATATATTCACCAGTCTACGTCAAGTCTAATTCAATTGAACTTAGCCTGCAATTAAAGAGGGTTATCCAAATTTTTATTCTCTTGCCTGTGCTGCTACTACTTGAAACACACAGAAATAAATATTGTAACTTGGATGATGCATGGTATCTTGTCCATCTGCAGAACATAAATTTGTTTTTTAGTTCCATTTCTGACCCTGTGTTTATATATAGGTGCCACACGTTAACAACAAGTTGATAGAAGTCCCAAGTTACAGACTCTCTGGAATTTTGTTTGAAATCCAAATAGGAAATGCAAACAGATTCTACAGTAGCTTCAGCTCATATCTGATGTTTACCAAATCTTGTATTTCCCACAGAGCTGAAAGCAAATCCCTTATTACTTGAAAAAACTTAAACACATTTCACTTTCTCAGAAGCTATCTATTTTTTATCACTATTTTTGACATTGCTGCCTTTGCTAGCTAATGCATTCTGTGATGGTACTTTAGAGACAATTGCTTATTTCATTTTTTTTTTTAGGGGTTTCACTCATAAAGATTTGTGTCTTTCAGAGACAAGGCTGTTCTGATTTACCTGTAAATACCTCTGCATCTGTAACAAAACCAGGCCTTTCTTAGTGCAGAACTCAGGATTACAGTAGGTGCAGCACATGATGTGCCTACAGGGAACACATGAATATACCAGCCTCAGTGCTTTGTAATCATGCTCATGTTCTCATGCTATCAGAGGCTCAAAAGGAGGCAGTAGCTGAAAATTGATTCTTAAGATTGGCATCGCTCTCAATTCTCAACACAGCAGGGTAGGAGGTTCACAGGGTTTGTTGTATAGAGTGTGGCCATACACACTTGAAATCTTGTGGTGTTTTCCATATGTTCCATAAGTCACAAGCTATGAAACAACTTTCTACCCTTCTAGCAAATCCGTTTGTACAAATTTCTTCCAGTCCGTTCAAGGCTGCACTGGCTTATTCTACAGCCAAGTGCACTCTTCAAAGACTTCCCAGTGGAGGAAGAAAGGTGCACACATTATTAGCTATATCTCAAAACTTTCACCTTCTCTCTGTCTGTTCTTTAGTCAAGTATGTCAGGCCCTACAGGTTAGGATCTTTCCATGTCTATCAGAACCAAATTCTGCACGTAACGGGCAAAGGAGTATTGAATGAAACATCACCGAAATCAACAGCTTATCAACATAGGAGAATAAAAATGAAATCTTACTATGCAAGAGCACATTCCTGCACATGAAGCCCAAGATGAATGGTGGCTGTTTGGACTTAAAGATACCCTCCTGTGGGCCAGCCTCAGTACATGGCCACAGAGAGGTCGTGCGACTTTCTTCTTGTAGTTCAGTTGCTGTGGTACAGCAACTCATCCCAAAGTCAGCATCAACATTGCCACGATACTTCCAGACCCTGAATCAAAATTTTAAATCCTGAAGCCTGAGAGGAAGATTAGATTTTAAACAGAATATTGGAATCATACAATAGCAGCAAAAACAGGAATAGGAGTTACATCTCATCGACAATGGGGCAGGACTGAGTTTTGGACTTGATCTCACTGCCCATCATTCTCAGGCCTTACTTATTCTTCTTGAAGATCTGTGAACATTACAGAGGTAGTCTGTGAATCTCACAGCCTGTGACTGCAGTGAGACAGACCCAACATGGGTGAGGGATAGATATCAGTGAGGGGTGCACTGAGGGCTCACACAGGTTTTTACATGGAAACACTTGTGTGCAGAGTACAAGTGTGCCATATCCAAACCTTGAGGCTCCTGCAGCATCTGCACTTTGGTGCTGTAAGTGCTAAGTGCCCTGGAAAGACAAATGCTCAATGCCTGTGATCCCTGTAGTTATCCTTATGAGCTGAATTTCCAGTCTGGCTCAGCCTCTTGCTGGCCCAAAGAAAATGTGGCAAACAAGTAGTTAAGAACACTCAATGTTAGACTAAATTCCCCAGCTCCACACTGTTTGAATCAGAGTTTTTTCCAGCTTATAAAGTTTAATCATTCATTTCACTCAGGACTTGACAGTGTGTTAGGGAAGTTATAAGACCAAATAAAGGGAGAAGGAAAAATAAGAGCAGAAAACACCTGTCTTTGCAGCTGGTCACCAGGCAAACCTTTAATGTGCTGCCTGCTGGGAAACAGGGATGGTCTCATGTTACACTGAGGCTTCAGCAAAGGATGGAGTTTACAGAAAGGAATCCTGCAACTAAAAGATGTGAGGCTTGGGCTTTAGCCAAAAACAATGGAGAGCAGCATTAAATGAAAAGTTCCATAAGTTCAAATGCATTCAATCACTGAGCAACACACGGCTTTGTGGTTTGAAAGAATTTAAAAAAGAAATTTAAATCATCACTGCAGAGCTACCAGTTGTTTCTAATTTTGAAGAACAATCAGTATTTTACCCTTAACTACCACCAAATGCTTCCCAGAGTGACCATAGTCACCCATAAACAGACTGAACATCTTCATTTAGGAAGAGCAGACCAAGCCTGAGAAAAGCCAATATGCTACTTTGAAAATTACTTTACTGCCTGAAGCAGAATTTCATCTTTCATAGGCTAAATCGACCCTAATAAGTGGCACCAGTTTTGCTTTAAGTTACATCCTTAGAAGCTCATTGACTACAATTGAGAAGTCATTGAAGAAGAGTGATTCCAAAAGATTAGTAGAAAAATATACATAATGGTATTAAAGTAGACATTTAGAGGGTATAATCTTAAGAATAAAAATGTTGTAACAGAAAGCAGTAGAATAAAATTTAAAAAAAAAAAAAATAGACGTTGGACTGAAAACCCTGAAGCAGTGAAACCTGCATAGGTTTACTCCTGAAGTGAAACAGTGGAAAAGTGAGGACAGGACTGCAAAATACCTAACAAAAAATGATCAAAGCACTACATAACCATGAACTAAAATACACATTAGAAGCCAAAATGCCTTTTTTCCTATAGTCTCAATAATACTGACTACTGTAAAGGGATAAAGGCATTAGCAGCTGCTTAAGGAGCAGATCAGAAATGACCTGCATTTTCAGCAGTGACCTCTACTTTCAGTTTTATAGCATGAGACAAAGAAGAATCTCCTTTTCTGAGGGATCTAAAATATCTTAAACTCTGCTTGATTTTGGTAGGAAATGAGAGGACAGTAACCTTCCCTGATGAGGAAGTGAGAAGAGCATATATTGCCTGCAAAATGTTGCTGAGAAATAAGTGTTGGAATTATAATTTCACAATTTCAGGAACATAACATTAAGGATTGATGAAAGAGGTATTTAAATGCTACAATATTTGAAAATTAACTTCTTGAATGAAGCAGAGTTTGAAAAAATAGTAAATATTTTTGGATCATATACAGATACATTTTATACTGGCCCTTCAAGTGAGGGATGGGGCTCACATTAACAAGGGTATTTGATTTGGGGTTTTTTTATCTTCCATCAAATAACAAACCTTTGGAAAACAAAAGAATCCATAAATTGTATTTCAGCTCTTTGTTCTTAGGTTCATTACTAGAGATTTATTGATGTAAGATGGCTCTAATCTCTAATTTTATTATTCTATTAAACAAATGATAAATAAAAATTTCCTCTAGACATACAGAGGGAGTGAAAAATCACCAAAATATTGGAAAAGGATCCAGGTTTTCAGTCAGTTGAAACATCCCTAATTGGCTGGCATGTTTTTCTGCACTTATTACAGTGAATGCTGCCATCTGTTTCTTACTTCAAAAGAAATAGTCAAAATGATTAGCAAGCCAACAGAGAAGAAAGTCTTATCATGCATATAGAATATTTTAAAAAGCATAGTATCCACAGGCTCCCTGTGGATAGAATATTTCTAGCTTTGATATGATGATTACTGGTAGAAAAATATTCAACCATCTTCCATTTGCGATACTGGGATGTGTAGAGATGAGAGAATTTTGACTCCAGGTTTTCTGTTTCCCACTTTAGGATTTGCCTTTTAAGGATCCTGGTAAGGGTGTCCAGAGCCAGGCTGTGCTCTGGATCACAGGTTAGTGGCAGAAGATAATGAAGAGTTTGCCAATGTAAAGCATCACCTGTAACAGCCCAAAGAGAAGCCTACAAACAATAAGCAAAGAGCACGAAGGAAAGCACACACAGTGTTAGGGCAAAGAAAAAGACACATAGGAGACAGAATTCCCTTCCACTAGACTGGTAATGTATCATCAACAGTGCCACCATCCCAAAGGATCAAATATGCATCCCATTGGCTATTTTCCTAATTGTTAAGCATCATAATGAATTGCTGATATTTCTGCACTTCACCATTTAATTTCATCAACTGCTGATTAACCTGATGACTGCAAAACCAGTAATGTTTTTACAGACACCTTGGCTCTACATTAATGTAGGCCATTCACTTCCTTGAGTGCTTGAAAATTATTCAGTCCATTATGAGAATAATGTAAAGATAAAATTCCCTATCAATCTGCATGGCCACAATCTGAAAAGCCGGGGAGAGGGAACTATAGCAAAGAGGATGTGCAATAAACCATGGTAGCTGCCACAGTCAAGAAGTGACAACAGAACAAGTATGAAATACAAGATAGGATTCACTCCCATGAAGCCTGTTACAAATGTTTTCACCCTATCAGTGCAGTGGAGAGTAGCAAGATTCATAACTTCTCTCCATCCCGTTCTTTTCCTACCCAAAGGAATCCAAATCTGGGTCTGATATGAGGAGAAATAAGAGCTTTTTGCTCTCTGTGTTTCCCTCTGCTGCAGGGAACAAAAATAATTTCCAACAAAACTGCTCTTGTATCATCTACATTTTTTCTTTGCTTCACAAAAAACTTTATTAATTCACTTTTATGCTTTGCTTTTTCTTCATATGTCAATGACAACACCAATAGTATTTCCTGATTTTACAACTGCCTGAGCAACAGAAGCATAAGACACACAGACCAGGGCTGAGACACACCCATAAGTGACCATTGCCCTCACTCCTGTCTGTAGGACACAGAAAGAAACAGGCATTTTTAGAAGGAGCAGCATGCCAACATATTTTTTAATACAGAATGTCCAGGCTGTAGAGGCACCTGCTCAGAGATGAATACAGCAAGCAGGCAAAAAAGAACAGAAGACAACATGGACAGAGGTAGATGGCAATACAGGGAGGAGAAAATCCCAAAATAACAAACAAACAAACCACAAAAACCAAGAGATGATTAACAAGTCATCCATGAACATTTGCTATCAGTACCTGTGGGCCAACCACAAATCATAAATAAGAAAGAACATACAAACTTCAGACCAGAGCAATTACCCTGTCTCAGCTGACAAATGTGCCTGGAGTTTTTAGTCTACTTTCTTAGAAAAATCTAAAAAAAAAAAAATAAAAAAAGAAAGAAAAGCAAGGTATCCACATATCCACACACAGAGTGTGGGAAACAGGAGAATGGCCATGAGCTGATGTGTGATAGCTGCTGGCTCTTGCAAACATCAAAGGGAAACGTGAGAAAGTGCAAGAATAGCAGCACTTACATCACACAGGCAAAAGAGCCGTCTGTGCTATCACTGGAGGGTTCTACTGTAGCCAGGGATTGAGCACAGTTCTCAGGTAAAGGGACCTTTAGAAATGCAGATAAGTTCAGGGAGATATGAGCCTCTAAAAAGGACATAAAGTAGGGGAATTCAATGAACTCCTCTGTGAGCATTGGTGACTACTGCACAGGCTTGATTTGTTTTAGAGAACTGTGCATTAGGATGTTTCTTAACCTGAAAAAACAAACGAACAAATAAACAAAACCAAAACCCAAACAAAACAAAAAAAAAACATAGCTTGGATTAAGGCATATTTTTCTTCTATAAGTGTCACCATTCTCCTGCCAAAAGGGAACATTATCAATAGGCAAATCTGAAGTTGGACAGAGCTGCCTAAATCCACTTGTCACAAATATGTCTACTGTGTTACCAGGACTGTTTTTTAACAAATAAATTGGAAACCAGCCTATTCACCCTGTATAATAAACAGCAAGTGCTGGAGGGTATTTAACATGCAAAGGGTACACACCACAGATTGCCATGCTCACTGCATGACAGCCACCAAGGAAACTCGTTGGACACAGACTCCACATTCCTCATGGAAGGGAAGAAATGTCATTTAAGGTAATGTGTACAACTGGTCAAATCAGTGCTGACAAATACATTTGCTGACAACTTCAGTCCTTTTTCCAATTACCAGCTGTTTGCAAACAGACTACTGCTGTGTTTGTTATTGTAATTGTAGGACAGACAATTGAAGTGCCTGAGCCAAAGCCCCAAACTCTCATTGACTTCACTGGGCTATGGGAAAGGGCTGTAGATGCACAAACTTTATGCAAAGAATTTGCAAAACATTCACTTGGACTCTTTCCCACTTTTATGCTGTGTAACTGATCATTCATATCATACAGGTTTTTTTTCTTTTTTCTTCCAGGCTACATATCTGAAATCTTTAAATTAATAACTTATTAGCAAATAATTTTTACATCTGAATGAATAACCATATTCACTCAAGACTAAAAAAATTGTGAAGAGAAGTCATCATCCAAATGTTTGTGGCAGTACAAATATCTATGAGTGGCTGATACCAAAAGGCTCCAGTAAGCCTGGGATGAGCCATGGCAGCACTTGCCAGCATAGTTTTGGTCCATTCATGAAGATACTGATAGATCATTAGTCTGAAGCAGGAGCAGTCTCAGAACAAACTGCACTCAAGGCTGAAATCACCAACTAAATCTGTCCTTCCACGAATAAAGAGGAACCCAAACACTGGGATTAAACATGCAGCTGCTTCATTTTTCAGGATCTGGAGTTACATTGCCTGCCTCTACAGGGGGAAGTAATTGTCTTTAGAATTCAGCCCTACTTTCTGGGTATAGTGAACAATAGTAATAACATATCTGTTCCAAAGTACTCTAGGAAAAATTCTGCAGAGGATTTACCATTTAATAGTGACATTATGATACACTTACCTTTACAGAATAATGTCCTCTTTTCCTAATCCAAGTGGATTTTAACAGCTTTGTTGGAAGACTCATGGGATGTGTCAGGTACAGCAGGAAATCATAATCTGATCCTCAGCTTCTTCTAAATGTGTTAAGCAGTATGGATCCTCTCAATTAAACATATCAGAAAGTTTCTCCTTGATATTCAGGCATGTTTTTATATGTTCTCTTCCTCTCCTCTTTGTAGCGTAATTTTTGTCCACCTTGGCCTTCACCTATCAAATAGTGGGTACTGAGCCTAGATTCTTCTAACCAAGTCATCATGGAGCAATCAATCAATCTTTTTAATGGGGCACTGAACAGAACAACACAAACTGCAAAATGTACATTGCAAAATTACCACCTAGCAGTGCTAAATGCATGTGGATATTTTGAACTAAGTTTCTTTTTTTCCCTGAAATTCCTTCTCCTGGAACAAGCCCAGTGCAGTTCACATATTCTGATTATTTATATGTTGTCTTGCATTGAAATCCCTTTTTGAGAAACACCTCCCCTGCAAAGGCATTTAAACAATCCAGAAACTCGTGAGTGATTGGTTGAAGATCTGAGCAACAAGACAACAGCTTGTGGCGTATCACAAAGATGTTTTCCATCTTTTCATTACCTTATTTATTTTCCAAGTACTGAATTATAATGTTTACTACAAGGAGCATATAAACACAATAAAACCTGCCATCTTTTAACATAATAAAGAAGCTCAAGCTATATGTGTGCCATTTGATTTACAATAATTTGTTTCTTCTTGATACCGTATCCTAATAGCAGCACTTAATGAAGGTGGAGAAGATAACATTGGTTTGAGTGTTCAATGTGACACACAGAAACATTGCCGTAAAGGATCCTAAAAGCTCATGGAAAAGGGAACTGGCAAATAACACAGGGTATGATGAGCTGAGCCAAGAATGTGATTTTGGACTGTTTCCATTGTGGTTTTCACTTCAGAGTAATTTGTATGATTTGGAAAGCCAGCAATATAACTCTGTGTAGGGATGGGTTATTTGAGGTAACCTCTATGTTTTAAAGATGGGGTATTTTTATAGCCATGGACCAAAAATTAGATCACATGCTACAGCTACCTAGAGCTAGGAAGATAGAGAATCCACTGTTTTTAATTTCTCACATTATCTTGTACCATACAGAGACATGTATTTTACTGTTCTTAAAATACATAGTTATTAATATGCTAATGGCACGATGAGCAAAACAGCACAGCCTAAAAAACATCCTTTTAGCAGAAATATTAACTTTTCACATTAAATTCCTCAAGAAATGCAGTGAAGTAGAAGCATAAGAAGTTAATATTTGAAACTTTTGAATTATACTGGATTTTAATGCTTTCCAAATCCCTGTGACAGCACAGCCTGTTTAGTGCTAGATTTTCTGTGATAAATTTTGAGCTAATTTTTAGAAAACAGCTGATTTTTTTAAAGCTGCTTAAAGTTAAAAGTTACGGTTTGTACATAAAAATACAGCAATAAAGGGCTCAACAGAGTACATAAAGGCAGGACTACCATAATTTAACATATTTGGATGTGGACAATATTTTCTCTAGCACAGAAAACGTAAAATATGAAAGAACTTCAAATTAAAAAAAGAACATTTGAAATCAGCCACAAATTAAAATTTCATAGTGAGGCCTTTTAAAAACTTGGGTTCAGATTCCTCTCTGCAGTGAAGTTTCAACTGGGAAAGTGAAAATACCTAATTTACATCAATGAAAAATTATAAAGTCAATATATAGTGCCTGCTAAGCTCTTATTTTTACTCCTCCCTTGCACTGCTTGCAAAGAGTAAAACATTTCCAAGATTTCTACAGGACCAATCTAACATCAGTTCTGGAAATTATCTTCACTTACAGGGTGTTAGAGAAATATTCGTAAGGTCAATGTCTTGAAACATCCTGATGTCCTTGGCCAGAAGTCAGGTGAATAAAAATAACAAAAAAATTCACAGTTCTGTACATTGTAAAGGAAAATTTAAAGAATTATTGAACAGCACTAAGTAAAATGACTGACAATAAACAAGGGATGTCATTATTTCCCCCTTCTTTTTCAAGAAATGGTATATATGATTATTGCTTATAAAAATCTTCTAATTTGTTGGCATGATCTAAGTGAGAACTGCAACCATCTTCTGGCTCATTACAATTTATGAAAGCTCAGAAATATAGAAGAAAGTCCTGAAGCTCACAGCCCCTCTACAGAAGAAATCCCTAGCATGGATGTTAGTTTTCTCTCCCACCCCTACTCCTCACAAGCCGACCCACCACAGAAGTGCTGGGTGGGAGAGGCAGCATGGTGGGGACTGGTAGGACATTGGGCTGTAAACCATAGCGATCTGAGTGCAGTGTTGTCCCCCCAGGAGCATCCCAGGCTGCACTATTGCATATCCCAGAGTAACTGAGAGGATACAAGAAAATCAATTAAAGAATGAGTTGAGGAGTAGAATATGAATGCAGCAACACACACGTGTTGGAGTCACCACATCATCTCCCTGCACCTGCTAATGGGACCTAGGGCTGTGCTCTGGCCAAGCAGAGGCCTGAATCTTACCATGATATCCCAAATCTGTGGTAGTGCTGCAATGGCTGCCTTGGCTAAAGCTGGATAATCTGTCTGCATAGATATCCTCTCCAGAGTATTCCTCCACATCATTTCACTCCTAAGATAAGATACTAGACACTGATGGCCATCAGGCAATTCCCCCTTATTTCCTTTTATTTCTCACACATTTACTATTCATTAATACTTTTCTCAAGTACTCACACCTATTTTTGCTCATGTTCTACAGTGAACATCCTCAGTTATCTTTTATGTACTGTTGTGGACCTCCAAGATGGCCTCCCCTTTTTCTCACATCCACTGACAGGGAGTAAATGGGCTCTGGTCTGGACAAGGATGTGTAGTTATGGTGACAGGACATTTATTATCAGACGCTTACTAAAGCTTGTTAAAGGTTTTATGAAGAGAAGAAAATCTGATTTTTACAGGGCCAAGTTGAAGTCTACTGGGGATTAAAGGGATTATGTTGCTCTAGAGGATGTTCAATGCAACTGCCACAGCTTTTACTAGATGAAGATTTTACCATGATTTTACCCTTTTGATCTGGAGTGCTTACCTGACACTTAAAGCTGCAGAGCTTCCTCTGGAAGACAAGCTTGGTGTCCTTCTAGAAAAATTATTTAAAACAGTTTTTATAGGAAAAGAAAGAGTTTGGCCAACAAAATGGTCAGCACACTAATTTTCTGCCCATGGAGTGTTATCTAAGATAAGTAAAAGCAGCACTGTGAGACAGAAAGGCCAGAGCATGCACTGTGCCAGGCACAGCAGCTTCCTTTATCCCTCTTGCCATGCAGCAGTGCCACATGGTCAGCAGTCAGCACAGGAGACAGATCAAAGTCCTTGTAATCCTGTTAGGAGACTCTTGATATCGCCTGAGACAAGGGGCAATGAGATTTGTGGATAATCTCAGCTCATCTTAGTGCAAATGCCTACAAGGAAAACGTGACTGTAACCTGCCACATTTTACACACACAAAAGGCCCCTTGTCTCTTGCTCTTTTCTGGAATAATGTAACTCAGGCAAGTGGAAATACAGTGGTAGTTTCTAGTTCACTGGATTTTATACAAGTGCAACAGAACAAATAAATCCAGTTTTTCTCCCTGACTGACCCCACTGGTGGGCTGTGCAGAGGTGTGCTACTAAACCAGAAAAACCACAATTCTGTTGTGATTAGAAACCTTTGGGATGTCAAAATGTAGCAACATATTTGCACTTGGGCTGTTTGCCCTAAAGGTTTACACCAGAGGTTTTAATAAACCTTTCATTTGCAAAGCTGGTGCAGGAGCAACCGGAAAATAAACCCAAACTGTCCAGAAATAGGAAGGACCACGAAACAACACAGCACAAAAGAGGTGATGCTGCTTTCTCTTAATTTTATTTGTCCATGAAGCCAATAAATAGCAAGAAAAAAGCACAGGCTGTGAAACCTGAACAGTAGAGCTGATTCAGTAGGCAAGCTCTGATCTCCAGTATGTTCACGGAAAGTTCTGGTTTTTTAAGGAAAGTTGCCTTGTTCTTACATAACCTTCGACAGTTCGCTACAGCAGGGTAAGTGAGGGAACAAGATTAACAGATACGAGATATTTTTACTGCTTCACCCAAAGATTCACAGAATTTTCTGGGAATTTTAACACTTTTTCAAAACAATGTGTGATTCTTCATGTTGCTATCAGTGCTAGGAGAGACTTTTACATAGCCTCCAAGTGATTTGTACTGAGCAGTCTAAGAAAATTATTTAACATCCTTTTTCAAATTAATAAATCTCCTAAATTTATTTTTTATAGGAACCAAAATTCTATTATTAAATATACAAGCAATGTCACTGCATTATCAAAGTGGAAATCATTAGGCTGCTACTCCTACCAACTGTTGTGTGTTACCATGAACTTAGCCATGACAAATACTTTCTGAGTTAACTTACAGGAAATACATTTGTGTCAATTAGCACAGATTGTGTGATCAAGGAGCAAGATCAGTGAAGCATAACACACGTAACTGAATATCTGCCCTAAAATATGACATCTATTTATCTAAGTGCAGTATCTTGGCTTCATTTTCTGTATCACTTCCTGCTTCTCTCCTTCTACTAAGCATACCTTTTAAAAGAGATTGGAGTAAACAAAGCACATAACATCATTTCAAATGAATTCACATTGCAATGCTGTTCCACCACGATGATTTGTTTGCCTCCCTACCATGAAGATCCACTGCTGATATTTTTACCAGCAAGTCCTCCAAGCAAATGCTGACTTCAGGTCACAAAAGATCCACCACAAATGCAAAAATCAGAACCATTGCCCCACACTCTGCAGCTCCACCAAAGCAGAAGCTGAAGGTATGATCACATCTCAACAGTCAGAGGAAGCACCAGCTGTGCAAACACATGGCCCAGCCTGCAATAAAATCCTTTTTCCTTTCTACAACAGCTGCAACAAAGTCAGAGCTCCTTGGCTGCAGAAAATCACTGTAATTTCTCCAATGGCAGAAAACCAGTGAATAGCCCCATAACAAAGAGCACTCTGGGCTATGAGTTAGCCTGGGACATCAGCATTTCAAAGTCTTCTGCCATGAAATAGGCACCAAAATCAGATCTTCAGCCACATCTCCCTAACTTCACCAATGGCACTGAAGATCCCTTCCTGCTCAGTGCTGAACCCTGGAGCAGAGCTGTGCATGCAGCCAGGCCAGCAGGGCTGTGTGAGAATGCTCTCTGCAGATGAAAACAGCAAAGCTCATGTGCAAGTCTGTCAGCAGCACCCCCCATCCTGAATTCAAGACCAGAGCCTCTGCTCTCACTGCCTGCAGGAGAGCAAGGGCATTTATACAGGCAGCTGAATCTGAGGGATGAAGGACAAGGTGACCTTGAAGATGGACGGTTCTGAGGAAGAACTCTGCCTCAGAGTCAGGACCATACTCTAAATGACAACATGTGAGTCCCAGATTTCTTCTGCTTTCAAGCCAATTCTCTAAGCATGCTACTTTATTTCTTTTTTCTTCTATTACCATAACATTAAAAAGTGTCTTCCTTTGAGCATACCTTTTCAGATGTGGGCCTGATTTTTGAAGGAGGCATGCTCAGCTCTTTGCAGGACAATCAGGGAAAGGATTTAGACATAAACCAAATGGACATACGTCTAACCACCAAAAACTTGAACATTTTAACCACAAAAGGAGTCTGCATATATAAATGTAAAAATTCTTATTACACAAAATCCTTGTTTCAAAATATAGCTGATAATGCAGCATTAAGAAAATTTACCAATAAGTCTCAGTGAAACCATTCTGGTACCAAAGAAATGAGACAAAATTTCTACAGCCTAAAACACATGGCCTGATATTTGAGAGCAAACCAAGAATTTTTAGGTGTTGAGAAATGAGATATGCAGTCTTTGAAGCCAAACTGATCAGTGGTGAACAGTAAAAAGATAATAATGCCCATATTTACTAAGCAATCTATTGCTATTTACCCCAGAAATAGCTACACACAAAAAAATTACTCAAAATAAGGCAGCCTGAAATATCTTGGTGTATGATTCTATCTCCTTCTATTGTTCTTTAAGGAATATAATGAAAACTAATACAAAAAAAATTAAAATATTCCATTTTTTTTTCATGTTGTTATTGGAAAAAATACAGGAAAAACAATTATATAAAGGAGAGAAGTTAAACTCCATTCATTTATCCTTTTCACTGTTTTCTGTTACTATCAATATTTCCAGAACTCCTTGAGTTACACAAAAAGAAGAAAATGTTACTTTTTAGGGGAAGTAAAAACAGGAAAGGAAGGGGAAGTAATATTACCACAAAAAGGATGATATATCTTTATCTTTCTTTAGTCAAAATATCTCTTTTTCTCTTAGTATTCATAATGGTCTCCAGCAGGTTGGTTCTAGTCTCAGCATACACCTAATTTCCATTAGCATTAATAATTGACGTCTGCTCACATAAAAAGAGAAATACACTTTATTTTGTCAAGTCTTAGGACTTGATTTAAAGGAAGAGAACTTAGAGAGGCTTGGAGACAAGTGAAGCAGTGCATAAAAGTCGATAAAGGATAAAGAATTCTTAACATACTTAAAAAGATTTCACACCAGCAGCAGAAGGCCTAAAAATCATGGAAATTAAAATCTTTATATAACAATGCATGGAGTAAATAGGAAAAATTTTGTATAATATGAAATTGTTGTATTGAAAAGAAGCAAAAAAAAAATAGGGTAGAAAACTTAAAATGTTTACAAGATAAATTATTCTCATTAAGGATGTGAGGGAAAGAAAATGTTGCAATTATCAGACAAAACCAATGGTCAGAATTGCATGCTTTTCCAGACTTCAATTCATGTCCTACATAGTTTTAATCCAGTCATTTAGGTTCTTTCTTTCCCAGCTTGATCCTCTGGATTGTAGCAGTAATTTTCTCAGCTATATATTTCAGTGTACATTTTCCAAAATCTTTAAGTCTATGGAAAGATAATAATAAATGAAAGCAGATAATGATGAGCAGGAAACATCAGTCAGATGCATCCCTGTATAGCATGGCCTTTTTCATGAAAATCATCTTGACCTACAGGGCCATCAACTTCCATGGAGATATGAAAAGTTAAATTAACTGGGATCTGTTCTGCAGATTTTGAAGCTGCGATTACAGAGCCTTTCTTTACAGTTTCAGTCTACTTGATTTTTAGCCATTTTTGACTGATTCCTGAATGAGTCCCAGGAACAATACTCTACAATGCAGTGTAGAGATGGACAGTATTCACTTCACTTTCAGCGAGCTAAGAACCTTATCTCATACCAAAGCAGAACCTCAACATCTTTAACAGCTGAAGATGCCATCAAAGCAGCAGCTGAATGTTTTCTATCAGGATTCTTTGAGACATTAAACTACAGGAGAAGTTTGTGGAGCTGACCAAAATGTTTTGGTAAAACCAATGTGTTTTGAGTTTTAGTAACAGTTAGAATTTCACACCACAATTTATCAAACCAAGGGTTCTTCTGATTACGTTTTCATAAAGATTAGGAATTTGAAACTGAATTCAGATCAGCCAAGAATTTTGGGTTTCCACAAAGGTTTCCCTAAGTAGATTGTGCAAAAGAGTTACAACATCAAACTCTAACTGAAATACTTTTAATTTCTTTCTTCTATTCAATCCTCAAACAAAATTATTTCATTTGGGATTTGCACTTCAAGTTTGAAAACACTTCATTTAAGTATTGAAGGTGTGGGGGGTTTCCATTATTGTTTTATACTGCTATTAGCTTCAATTTCAAAGGCAACAGTGGTTCCAAACACTACATAGAAGTTTTCCTTTTTGTAAACTTTTTTCTATTTTCCAAAAGTTCACCCACTGTTGAAAAAAAACAAGGATGGCTTTGCCTTTTCTCTGAAACCTGTTAAGCCAAGAAATGTCCGTCCAATCAGGTTAAAAAACAACTTTCACATCTTAAAAATACATCTTAAAAATATTATAAATCACCAAGTAAAACACTGATAGAATTTTTCTACATCATTACAATCCATTTCCCTTCATATCCATCTAAAACAGAAGAAGAAGGCTACAGATCACATTTTCCAAATGAAAAGTCGCACACAAGACTTTTATTCTAAGACAGTATTTTGTAAGACCCCTATGCATGCACTGCTCCTTAATCTTTTCCTGAAGGCAGTCAGATTTGGGGCTAAAAAGGTAATGAGCCAGACAATAGCACTCTCAAGTACTAAGGATGTACCTTTCAGTAAGTCTAAAAATTCAGTTCAAGTTTCAGAACCTAATATATTCTACTCATTTACTTCCTCATCCTGAAAGCACCTAATTTTCTTGTGAACACTAACTTACCGCCTCTATCCGTAATCCAAGCCATGTACTTTTGACATGGCTGAAACTGTGTTCATTTCTTATTTATCAGTATCACTACTTCTGACTTCAGAGTCCATATGCTCGGGCAGAATCCAGATGACAAATAGAAAACTGTTCTGCAAGAGAACTGTAAATTTAATCTTTCCCTATCCTACAGACATATCAAGACAAGACTCCTCACAGGAAATTCCGTTGTCCCAGGGCAAGCTACTCTCAGGCCTTCCTGCTGGAACTTGGTTACATCCAGTGTTCAATCCATCCCATGTGAATTATTAGCTGGAATGTACAATTTATTATAAAATATTTTAGCTGCAACCCCCTTTTTGTAACAAGTTCAGCCCATTTTCTCAACACAAAATTGCAAACACAAGGAAATCCTGAGTGCTCTTGATTCTAGATACAGGATTGGCATGGGCTCAGACAAAGCCTAGGTTATTTTATGTTTACATGGAGGGAGAAGGGGTCATAATTAATTGGCACTGAATGCTAAGGAATCAATGCTTTAGGCAGCATTTATTATCCCTTATCAAAAGGCAACTCCTGTGACAACAGTTTGTCCCTCCCTCCTAGCCAGAATATGATACTTAGGCATTTAGAAATAGTTAAAAAACTATCCCTTAACTAGTCCCCAAGGAAAACAGAGCAAGCTCAGGGAAGTGCAATATACCCACTACTCAACCACCCCTGGAGAAATGTTGTTACAGAATCATTTACCATTAATTAGAAGAACGAGTTCAGACAGGACATCCAGGCTTGTCACAAGCCTCTCAACATCATTAAAGAGCAGGGATAGGCAGCAAACTGCTGTCCTAATCATAATGGAGAACTATTAGATTTTCTTCACCAGCTCTTGCAGGGTTTACCAGAGGTGTCACACCATTTTTAATGCTGCAGCAGAAAAGAAACTGTCTACATGGATTTGACAGCCTTGTTTCTTCTAACCAAAACAATCAGGAAGTGCACTTAAAAAAACTCTCATCTTGCAGAAATATGTGCCCATACACGACTTCTCTGCAGCAAAAGAAGTTTTCATGGTTGCTTAGTGCTGCATACAGATTGCATTTCAGAGATAACCGATATGACAGCCCTACCCCCGGCCCCCCAGAACTTCAGTGGACACCATTGTGCCTTCCTTCAGTTCTTTAAAATAGTTCCACAGTTCCTTCTATGAAAGTTATGCTATTTGTAGCTTTGAATGCAGAGGCATGGGTGATGAAATTTCACCCTCTATAACAGCCCAAATACCAGTAAAGAATTTTACATATACGATATTACAGCTGACCAAAAGTGCACAACATCCTTGCATGCTTTGACTTTACACCAAGATATCAGAAGTCATAAGAACAGGCTGGGTAAAAATGCTCTGATAAATTGAAAACTGATCTTAAAATACTTCAGTCCAGGTTCTGAATCTAAGGGACAATTATACAGTTAATTTCAGAAAACAGGTGGTTTTTCAGAAACAGTTCCTGTTTCTATGTATGTTACAGGTCTATTAACACTTCTGGAACAAACCTTAGCAAACACATATGTAACAAACTCCTATATACACACATCTAAAGGCGTATATATAATCACTCAACCATCACGTCCTTTCTAGCCTGATGTACAACTTTCCAGTCTTCTCTGGATTAAGTGTTACAGATCAAGCTGTTAGGTGGGAATCTATTTAAACACTCAGATTTCCCAGTTATCTCAAAATAGCTGTGCTGCTACTTTTCCATAGAGACCAAACTCCAAAAACCAGGCAAAATTCAGGGTATCCAGACCCTACTGCACCCCCCTGTTCAAAAAGCCAGTTCTCAGAATGTTTCTTCCTAATTTCTAGAGGCCCTTTCCATACCTTTTTTCCCAGATGCTTTCTTCACATGCCTTCCTTGGCATTGCAGCTATACCTGAGAGTCTCCTCCTTACTATATTGGCAAAGTAAAATTCATATTGACTTTTACAACACTAATTTATTTTCTGCAGAGCTGGGTACAATTGTGAGGTCTGGTAGCATAGAACTACCAGCTTAGAACTATGTATTTGAGAAATTTCATGTCAAGGGCCCCTGTGCATGTCACCCACCACAGATGGAAGGGGTAGCAAAAAAGGAGCATCACAGTTGATTGAAATACTTAGTTCTGTATGCATAAACTTACCATGCAGACCAAAACTCCACCCAGCCCTCCTCATACAGATGAATTGTGTGCAGGTGCATTCACAAGGGCTGCAAACTGCAGAGCAGAAGTCACCACTGCTTGGGGGGCATCCTATGAGTTCCCGGTGGAAATCAAGGTAGTAGCAGTTAATTGCTCTGTGTATTTTATAGGAAGCCAGGGTAATTTTTCTCTGGCTAACAGATGGTGCACTTTGCTATGACATGGTAGCTAGACTGTCACAGACCTCACTCCAGTCTCAGGCAGGTGGGTTGGGAAAATGGGGACAGTGAGAGATGTGAGTTTGTATTTGACACAAATATGTCATTTGTTGGTTTTAGGCACGCCTGTTCCCCAGAGAGGATCTACAAACCTTCCAAGGGTCACCACTTGAAGTTGTCTTCACACACTATATCTTACAATTCTTCCCACAAAAACAGAAACTTACCTTTTATTAACAATTACATTTTCTTCCCCCATAAAAGTGCTCAAGTACGCATAGAAATATTTTCTCATTTGCAGACTAAATGCATTTATGATCAATCCATATACTTGTTCCTGTGCCAGTGCTGCCTTTTAGATTAAGTAGTTCCTTGTCTCTGGTTCTATGACAAGCTGCCGTGGTGACTTATTCTCTTGTTACAAGGAGGTGGAGAGCACCAAAGATAATTAATACCTTAACACAGAACCAAACTCTTCTAATGTGCATTTAAAATAAGCGTTTTCCATTCAACTGTGGAAAGGGAAAACTGGAAATTTTGCAAATCTCAAAATTAAAATTAAATTATTAGCTGTGAGAAGTCATAAAAGAGAGGGAAAGGGAAATGAAGCTGTAAAGTAGAGCAATATGTTTCTCAAAAAGTATTTCATTAAGTATCTTTAGGCTCAGTTTTCTGCCACTGTGATCTCTGTGCCAAAGCTAATTATTATTTCCATTTTTCTGTTTTTAAATTCAGAGTTAATTGATTTAGGTTGAGATTTACTCCAAGTGCAGTCACAGACACCCCATGCAGAAAAGCTACAGGACAGATCAACCTAATCATCACGGCCACATTCTCAGCACATTACCTGTTTGGTCATCTCAAGGTGTGAACCAGATGGGGACTGGCTCTGGATAAGTGATGATGATGTTCTGATGCCGTTTCTAGCTCTGGTGACAATTCCCAGGCCCAGTAAGCCACAGAGGAGCTCGGCAGCAGGCCTGCTCCAAGTCCAGTTCCTGGAACATAGATTTCATCCCCCCATGTCCTCCTTTACACCATTTAAAGAGAAGTGTTGTCTCACTGTGTGTTTGTCCTTTCTTCCTACCATACCATTCATGTTATCCTGGACTAACTGTTCAGGAACTTGTTCACTATTTTGACAGTACAAGTGCCACCTCTTAATAAATACAGACATCTCTGTACATTGATATAATGCATCATCTTCATGTACTGGATTTCATCAGTTTTTCCTTAAATAACTACAAGTTAGCTAAACAAATCCAATTAGTTGGTTCTGCTAAGGCTAATTAATTTATTGTCAGCAAGGAAAAAAAGTTAAAGTCTTTTTGAAACCTCAGACCATAGACATTTCAGCTCTTCACAGCAGCGGATGGCAGTTGTCATAAACAGTAAATATTTCTAGTGCAGGAGAGATTTTCAAAGGACAAGTATCTCAAGATCCCATGCAAACTGTTAGGCCTAATATACTTCATCCAAAGTGAGCAAGTGAATGGGATAAATATTGAAAAGACATGTCAGAAACAAACTTCAGTGTATGAAGGCCAGAACATGGAATTAGAGCATGAAAGAGGTAAGTTTCTTCCCTTGCCATTTCCTCAGGGGTCTGGTTATAGTACTTTTAAAATTACTTGAATAAAATCCATTCTTACTCAAACTTTGCATTTTAATGGAACTTGATATTTGCAGTTCCTTATAGAGTACTACTGAAAAAAACTATCAAGCATATGTCATCAAACTTGATCTATACCCTGGCAATTACTGAATAATAATTAGACAAAACAATAATGCAGCCTGGGTGATATTGATCTTTATGTTCACTTTGCAGTCTAAAGTACAACCTGCGCACAAAAAAATACAAAGAAGGCTTGAAAAATCTTATTTGAACACATAAGACTCTGCTCACACACAGTGATGTACCTGCAGTGGACATTGTACAAATCTTGTGAGCCCTCAGCCTGTTTGGGAGGTAGCAGTGAAGGAGCAGAAAAAAGAGGACACAAAGGCAGATAATCAAACATGGCATGACAAGAGATCGACTGAAAATTTAAATCAACAGTGCAACAGAATATCCCACCAGTGCATACTTCACTTCCTTAGAGCAATCAGCAAAAGAGAGCTAAAATACCAAAGAAGTGCTCTATGATTTTAGTCCTCCAGTTAATAGCTGAAGTCACTTTCACAATACATTCTCCCAGTACATGAAGAGTTTAAATCAAAAGCTGTGGCTGAATAGCACATTAAAAACTGATGGGAAGTGCAGCCAAGACTGCAGGTTCACCTCTGAGAAAGTACTGGGGAGCAGCTCTGGCTCTGCACTGCCAGGAGAGCCATGGGGATCAGAGCAAAAAGCTGAAGACTTTCCCATTGCCCAGCCTTAGAGGAAGTTTGCATCCAAGTTCTATCTCTAATGCCAGCAGACTTGCACCTCAAGAAGGCAACTCTAATGCAGAAGCATCTTGTAGGTGTTCTTCTGTTTTAACCTTGTGTAAAAATAGGCTTGAACACCAGCTTTTAGATAGTTAAAGGTGAGGAAGAGAAATCCTACCTTCAGAGCCTTCTAAAGACCTTATTTGCAGCAACACTGCATCACAGGTTCATGGTTTTTATCCACTTAGCATTTTATTCTCCCCCAGACATACTGACTATGATAAAATTGCATCCTAAACCTCACATATCTGAGATCAAGCATCTCATGAACAGCATGGCATAAGAAATGCTGTTGCTTAATATTGAGAAGCATTTTTCACAGCCTTTGAACAACAGGAGCAGTTTTTCTTGAATGGGATCAAGCACACTTTGATGGACATAAGGGTTTTTTGGGATTTTTGGTGTCAGGGTATTTTGTTGGTTTCTTCTTCAAAAATCTATACACAGCTTGAAACTCTATTTGGTTTAGTGCACTCCAATGCTCAAAGAAAAATACAAAGGAAATTCAATTAAAAAAAATTCTTACAGGCTTTAAGGCTTTTAAGGCTTATTTTTCAGATGCATCTGTTCAGGTGCATTGCTCCAGAAATAGAGTAGGGAAAGAGTGAGAAATAGAAAAGTCATTTGCAGTATTCTAATTCACCTATGAGGATGATCCCATTAATCAGCTTTCATATTGTTCCCAGTGACCTTTTCCTTCCTGTCATACTATTATTACCCTCCTGCTGGTTTTAAATCTTCCTTCCTGCATCACTGAATAAGAAGAAAGTAAGTTAGTTTAGAACAGGCCATGACCCCAAGTACATGAGAGACAAGTGCTGACTAACGATTAATTTTCTCTGAATCATGTTAACATTACTCTCCAGACCTCATCACTTCAAACACAACTGACAAAAATACTGGAGTGTAAAGTCAGGACTTTTGCAATAGCAGTCTTTCTTAAAACAAAGCAGCACATGCTTCCCCTTCCATTACTGCCATAAAGGTGTTTCCTGGCAGACCTGTCAACAAGACTACAGACTATTCCTATGAGTATGAGCTTGAGTAAGTTCTGAAAATTAAAACAAAAATATCTTTCTAACAGGGAAGATATAACTTTTTACTTCCTCGAGCTTTACAATATGTTTTAACCGTGGAGGGAAATATTTTTTCCCAGTATCAGGAGTTGAAATATCCCTGAACAGGTCCAGCAATTAGTTTTTCTTGGGATGCTTGTAAAAGACTAAGCTGGAGATTGTACATAGAATTCCTTTCATGTCCTGCTGCTATACTTATAACTTTAAATTACAAGTTTTCAGCATATGAAGCAATTTTTCTTTGCAGAGGTGAGCAAAATATGTCTTCTAAAAGTGATAAACTCTTACATTTGACTCACAACAGAGGTATTACAAAAATCCAAGTGCTTAAGGTTGTGACTGGAATTGGATTGACTATTTCTAGTGCCTCAAGTCCCTTGGAGGTACAATAACTCAGAAAAACTATAAAAAAGGAGTTTACTGTAAATAATTCTAACTTCTATTACTCTAATGAATTGGCTGACTTTGTCTGGGTCTTCTTCCTTTCCTAGTTTTGTAACCAGATGTACAGCAGTTTAATTAGGAAATGCAACAACTAAAAATAAAATTGAAAGAATGAATAATCATTCACTTGGAGACCACATAGACCTCTATTTCATGGGGTCCATTTTCACACAGAAAAGTTTGGTAGACTAGAAGGTATTACTGTTTCCAAGGTTATATAATGTGTTTTAAATGGGCATCATGGACAAAATAATGGAGTAGCAATTGTGAGGAAAAGTGCCAGCATGGGATATTCAGATTCCAAATAAACTTGAAAAAAGCCTCAGTTTCAACAATGCAATGAGATTAAGTTGCCATTCCCATTATTTCCTAATGATAACATTTCTAACAACAGACCTAGAAGCCCAAGTCTGACAAATATTTTTCCCTGAGCAAATGAACTTCAGACAGCCTCAGCTATTTAGACTGAGCAGGGTAAACTGCATATCAATAACTGGTGGGTTTCTGAGCTCTCTGATGCATATGCAGAGTGCTGTAGCTGGATGGATATTTGGGGGGGTGTGACTTGACTAAACCTGCTTCAAAAGCATTTGATTCTAAGTAAGCTCAATACGAATGCTTGCCTCCCAAATCTGGATCTGAGGTGCATCTGTTCCTCACATTAGCCTCTTCTTTATCACTTGCCAGCCTCTCTGACATGAGCTCAAGTGCTGATCCCACGCCAGGGCACTGAGTGGCTGCAGCACAAAGCCTGTGCCAGAACTCCCACACCAGACTAGCACTGTCTGTGCTCAGGCTTTTCCTTATTTCTCAATTACATGATCCAAGTGAGCACACACTACCCTGCCCTGTCCTATGGAGATGCATGATTCCAAAGGGTGTCTCTAAAAAAAAGTATAAGGTTAGATAGGTGATCAATTACAGCTTCCAGAGTTATGTTGCATGAATGCAATAGCTAAAATATTAATAAAACCCTCAACATTTTACATCAGAGATATAAGTCTGTGAGACTGCAATGCAGCTATAATGATGTGTCAAGATGTGTATTTGAAGGGCTAGAACTGACAATAGCAATCAATGTCTCCATGTCAGTTGTCACCCATTACCTTTCAGGCCCTAGTCCAAAATTCAATCAAGTCTGCTGCACAAGGCACCTACAAGCCCTAAACTGTACATGGAAGAAGTGGGAAAATGACAAAATAATGCCCTGTATAAACTGTTCTTTTCAAAAGCGGATGCACTTGACTCTAGACTATGAAGGAAACAATTGTCTTTTACCAGGATCTCAAGACTGAAGATTTGCTCTTGGGTGCTAACATCAGTCCTTACAGATAACTTATAGGAAAATTGTAGCCCTACTTACCCACAGTCTTCTGCCTTTGGAAGAAGTCACGCTTCCTTTATTCAGAACCCTCTTTCTACCACTGACTTCTGCCATTCGATTCAGCCAAGGAGGGAGAAATCCATATTTGCTACCTCAGAACAGAGTGCTCAGGCCAACGGGCTTTAAGTGAAGATGCACATGCAGAGGCACATACACTGAAGAGCCCATACAATGAAAATGGATCACAGTGTTGAAAGCTGTGACTCCTGAGCCAGGCTGGGGCAGCTCTAGGCAAGCAAAACAGCAACTTAAGACTATGAGAAATGTTAAAATCTCCCTTACTATCTCTACTACTAAGAGATCCTGATGGTTATCAGACATCTTCCTCATAATACCACTAATGTCATCAGGCAGCAAACACATGTGAATCTCAAACTGATACATATTATTTTTAAACTTCTGGGCTGGTATTGTTAAACACCCACATCTCTGTTTAGTCACTGAAGTAAAACATATGTTAAGTACCAGTTCGTTTGGAGATCCCATTACATTTGCTGTGAACTGACACTGCTCTTAGCTCTGAAAATCAGATTACTTGGTTGGACTCAGACCTCGCAAATTAGCTGTGCAGAATTCAAAATGCTGCTCATCATGCTTCTCATCAGGTTCAGTCTTATTCCCATTGAGTTTCATGATAAATGGCTCAGAACCAATTAACTCTGTGATCCTGAACAACTGATGATATACCAGATCTTTTTAATCCTGCTATTTGATAGAGAAACCTCTTACATAAACAAAGAACACTAACACATACAACAGAGCATGGCTGTGCATCTCTTGTTGCTCCTTAGTATTTAGCTTGTTAAACCTCAAAAGGTTTCATCCAGTTCAGAAACATGGACAAGCCAATTATACAGATTCATCCAGAAACACTTAAGTGAAAAATTACACCTTACATCCGAATCATTTTTCAAGAAGCTACCACTTTGCATTTCATGCAAAAATAAATGTGTTCATAGACATGTGTTTGTATATCTTAATGAATATATACATATAAATACATACGCTTATATGGGAACAAAAACAAATATATGAACCATAAGATAATACCTCTAGAATTCTGACTACACATTATACTTATAAAAACATAGAGAAGCCCTCCTGATAGCAACCATGGTAAAATATTTTACATGTAACACCTTTATAAAACCAAAGTGATGCTGTACCAGTGGTAACTTAATAGCAGTTAGATTCCAAATACAATACAGCTATTTTAAAATATCATGGAAATACAAGCATAACTTTCCAACTAAAATAAGCCACCTTGTCTAAAAGATACATAAAAATATATTCTAGACAAGGCCTTTTGATAAAGAAAAGCTCATATAGACCAGAAGTAACTACTGCTTTTTTTAATTCACTGCACCCTCCTCTTGAGCTGTTGTACCTGGCTTATACCACACATTTCAGGCACAGATGAAGGCAGCACTTGGGACCCTGGGAGGGTGAAATAACTTTGAAACTATTTTTTTAATCAGCTGTTGATCAGCACCAGGGACTTGAGTTCACCTGTATATCTGATACCACACGAATAGTAGCACTGAAGTATTTACAGCTTCAGCTAAATCACAGAGTTCTCAGCCAGTGTCTGTTTTTAAAGATACTTCATATTCCTTTCTTAAATCTTCCAGCTGTGAAAAGGTAGCAAATAAACAGTTTTAGTGATAGAAAAATATTCTTTTCTGCAGCCTGTATTATGAAAAGAAATGTGTTTGTAAGCATGTGCTTCTGTATCTGTTGGTTTACGATTGGGTCCCTGGTAAAGGAGGAAGCATTTGGCAACACCCAAACAAACAATTTCCATACACTTCCAGGAAACAAAACAACTCAGTTTCAGCGTGCATGTTCCTAGGGGTGGCACGTCCAATCCCACAGACGTGGGGCTCAAGCTCGATAACAAATCCTGGCTCAAGTCACAGGGCTGTGTGAGCTGAGTGCTACAATCTGGTTTAGTTACACACCTTATCACCCAGGTGCAACTCACAGCCAGCTGATGCTGCCACATTTTGAGAGGCACACACTGAGGCATTTCTAAGTCTCAATACAAATTTCCTGGTGTCCATGAATCCACCCATTCCCTCTCTACACCACATCCCTGTTTCTTTATCTTGGGCAGGGGTGCTTGTTCAGCTTGGGCCAGCAGATATATATATATATATATATATATATGTGTGTGTATATATGTATGTATGTATAAATGTATATTATATCATAGGGACCTCTCTGATGCAGTTTGTCACATCCACATAATCACCTCTAGGCACAATCCCATGACTGGTGACAACTGAAAAGCTCCTGCTGACTAAAGAAAACCTGGATCCTAACCCTCACCTTCAAGGAAGAACCTATGTGACCACCATAAGATAGAGGCTTTCTCACCAGACTAACACCTGCTTTTGATAAAAATGGTAACTCAACACATTGTTCAAAGAACAGACTTTTTAATACAGTCCTCCACCATTTCCTCTTTATTATAAAGTGTGTGTATGCATGCCGTGTATCATGAATGGGAAAGCCCTCTGGGGAGGGTTACCACACACATGAGAAATACTAAAGAATTGAAATTAGATGACTAAACCTAAATCACCAAGAAGCAAAATACTAAAGATAAATGTGACTAAAGCCAGGCCTAGCATACTGGAGGCAGCTATTGTGCCTCCTGCTCAGTCCATCCTGCATCCAGGAGGAATTATAACCATGCAGGAAATAACACCTGAATTCTAGGCCAGGTGCAAAGCTGCAGCATGATGACATTCTAGCCATCAGATTTTGTTCATTTCAGTCAGCCCTACAGTCCTCTCAGAGCTTTTTATTTGCATTTAATGACTTCCTTTTGTTGCTGTTTTCATAATAAGGGAAAGCTAGGATTGCTGACACAGTCCGTAGCAGTTTCTCTGAGTTTAGCGCATCAATGTAAACAACTTTTTGTTGTTCATTATTTACAGAGCAAAGTTTACTCCAAGTGCCAAAAAGTCAATCTAGGTTTTGCTTGTCAGCATGCCAGTCAGGTTTCTGAGGATCATCAACACCTACCACAGAGCAGACTTAAAATTTATTACACACGTATCAATAGCAGTCCCTGAATATTTGAAACATAGAAGAGAATATTGAAGCCTGGGGGTTTTGTTTGTTGATCTGGGGGGGAGGGGGAAGGGATTTATTGGCATACGAGGATTTTTTTGTTTGTTTGGGTTTTTTTTAAGACTGTGTATCACTTATTTTAATTGCAAAGGGCATGTGGCAAATCTTCCATTAAAAATTTTCATAGATACCAATGTAAGTAAAAGATTATTCCAAGATGACTAGCATGGTTATTTTGGCAAATAGTATACTGCAAAAAATAGTTTCATTTTAGCAAATTTTTCCAACTGTAAAAAGGGAATACAAATAAACCATTTAGGCTTTTTGTTTCAAATGACCTTTCTAACAACAAAAAAAAATAAAATTAAAAGGGCAAGGTAATAGGAATATGGAATGAAACATTTATTTTCATGACAAATTAAATGTTTCAAGTCAACCCAGAAACATTTCCAGGCCAGAAACCAAACAGAAATAGCCTGTAATTCCATAAAAGTTATGAATAATACCAAAATAGGTATGGGTTATAAATACTAATAAATTTCTAAAATGTGACACCATACTATCCTGCATCCATTATCTTGATTTACAAACTGTAAACCTGCATTTGTGTTCTATCCAGATTGCAATTTGGCTCAAGTCTAAGGCAACTTTCCACTGAAGTATTTGAAAAGCTTATTATAGCATAACACAAAAAGGACAGAGCCAAACCTGAGTTTCAGAAAATTATTTTTAAAGCAGAATAAGACTAATAGTTTATGATGGCCTAAATGACAATTCTGACTCTGACTGCTTGTTACTGCTTTACTCTGGACTACTAGTGAGAAGTGTTACTACTACCAGCTACTCATAAAGCAAAATGCTCTTAATATTTAGTCCCAGAAGCTATCACTGCACTCGGAAAAGCTGTGTGGAAGGGTATGAAACAACATCAAATCCACGCAAAACCTACGTGTTGCTGTCCAATACAAAGAGATGAAAAATTCTGAGAATCTTTGAGGGAAAGCAACAAGATGTCAGTAGTGGCTGGCAGACCCTGAAGCAAGAGATGGACTGATTGGAGGCACAGGATGGAGCATGGACAGCTGGGAGGTGTAAACATAGGAGGAAACATCTCTTCTTGTGCCTCTGAGAAGGGAGCCTTTATTTCCCAATATTGAAGAAGCAATCTCCTGTGATAAGAAGAAGGAAGGAAAGAAGGAAAGAAGATATATAAAGGGTCCTAGTTTACCAATACCTAGCTAAATTACAGAGTCACAGAAACTTTTAGATTGGAAAAAACATTAAGATCAAGTCCAACTGTTAATCCAGCACTGCCAAGTCCACCACTAAAGCATCACATCCATGGACAGCCTATTCTAATGCCTGATCACATTTCAGTAAAGAAGTTTTACTAATACCCAATCTAAACCTCCCCTGCTGCAACTGAAGGCCATTTCTTCTTGTCCTATCATTTGTTACCTGGAAGAAGAGTCCAACTCCCACCTGGCTACAGCCTCCTTTCAGGGATTTGTAGAGAGAAATAATGTCTCCCCTGAGCCTCCTTTCTCCAGTTCCCTCAGCTGCTCCTCACCAGACTTGGGCTCCAGACCCTTCCACAAATCCTTTCCCAGCACCTCAATGTCTTTCTTGTGCTGTGAGGCCCTGAACTGGACACAGGATTTGAGGTGTGGCCTCACCAGTGCCCAGTACAGGGGAACAATCTCTGCCCTGACCCTACTGGCCACACTTTTGCTACTACAGGCGAGGAAGCCATTGGCCTTCTTGACTAACATTAGCTAATAGGTCAATATAGAGCTGGCAAATAGACAAATGCTTCAAGAAAATCCAGCCTCCAATCACATGCAAACTGTAACAGCAAAAGAGAAGATGGCATAAGACAAAAAGGAGCAAAGAAAGTGCTGTTAGAAAATAACTAAACTATCTAGGGAAGCGAAGTTTGGATTTCACTGCAATGAAGTGTGATACACTAGTGTAACTTGGTATTAGAAGAACTCCAGACCCATGCAACACTTATTACTTTAAAAAATATGGAAAAGAAATCCTTTCATTATAAAAACTGTAAGGAAAGATAGTAAGCATATTTCAAGTGTATCATACATGGCAAGAGGAAATGTAGACTTGAAACACAGAAATCTGGGAATAAAATTTCACCTCAGAACCACTACAAAATTTTTCAGGTGAGGTGAAATCCTGCCTGGGTGCTCTCAAATCCACCACCCACTTCCCATGGATTGAGTGAATCCTTCCCTCTGACTCAGCTCAGAGCATGAGATTGCTGCCTCTCCAGTTCGTAGTAGAATACAATGCAATAGAATAGAATAAGGTAAGCAAGGGTTTCACCTGCAGTCTTCCTTTTAGAAAACTTTCAGATCCCTGTCATGTTTATCCAAACCTATCCTATTGGTCATGCAGAGCTGTTGTGATACTTAGTTCCACATCAGAAGAGAGTAGAGGCTCCTCATTTCATGTCCTTCCTAGCTACATTCAAAGCAGTTGTGTTGGATCCACCTTGCTGGAAACAACGGCCGTTTTGTCAGAAAACAAACTTCATTCTCCAAAATAAATTCTGTCCTGTAAAATGCTGTAGTGCACACATTTGGTGCCACTGGATGGTTGCTGAAGGCATTTGTAAGAAACTCTGTGCTCTAACACAGCAATCTGATTTCACCTCTGAAAAGTTCATTAGAGATAAGAAAAGCAAAATTCAAATGGTTTGGTCTTTTCCGTGAGACAAGTCCATAATAGCTCTGCTGCCTGGGAATGAGGAGACGAAGAAAAACAAATACCATAGGTAGCCTGGAAACTGAAGAGCCTCAGGGGAGCTGCTGAGGTGGAGTGTTATCTGACAAGGCAGCAGGAGAGCTCAGGAGCTGGAAGCACATACCAAACAAGATGGGAACAATTGAACTGGATTCTGGGCACTCACTGAGAGTGTGAAGTAACGGGAACCTCAGAAGGTTATCAAGCTAGGAATGGCAAACAGCAGCAAAACAGAGCTATGGCAACAGAGCCCAAGGGTTGAGCTGGGGCCTCACCAGGAATGTCACACTGGAGGACACACACAGTCCAACGGAGGAGCAGCTTTGTCCAAAATGAGTTATTGCATACAGAGGGCTAGAATGACTCTGTGGGTTCTGCCAGTGAAATCCAGGCTCAGTTTCACTCCTACCTCTTAGGACATGTCTACATTGTATATTTGGCCTGAAGTCTGAGCTCAGGGGCTTTGGCCTGGCCAGTCTCCTGACTGACTGCTGCTGGAGTCCAAATTAACACAACCAGCACACCATCCTGCTGAGAGAAGGCAACTGAGAGCCCAGAAGCAGAAAAGGGAAACTTCTAAACCCACTTCTCTGCTGGGTTTTGAGCCCAAGAGTATGAGTGCTCCTGCTCTGTGCCAGAGCAGTCAGTATGAGGCGGCCCATGGCAGGGCAGATGAGTGCTTTCCTTGCACTGCCCAAGAGCTGAGAGGCACTCAGGAGCTGGGCTGGGCCACCTCTCAGCTGCTGCTGTTATTAACACAGATTCCTCTGCTGACATTGCATCAAAGCATCTGAGCACACCTCAAGTCCAGAGAAGCTGGATCTTTGCTTCTCAGAAGAGAAAGCTCAGTGTCACTGCCCCGGCTGAGGTCAACGACACTGTTTATTTAACGGTGTGCATGGTTGGTAAATGGCGACATAAACATTGATTCAGGCCCAAGTCAAACACAGAATGCAAACCTGGCCTGAGTGGGGCCCAGCTTACCAGTTATTTTACTCTGCCAAGAAAGCAAAGCAGAAATTAAAGAGGGATGGACTGACAGTGGAAAAGCACAGCTAAACAAAAGGACATGTCTACAACACAGCATTACTGCCTCAACAGAGGTAGTACTGAGGCAGCCTACGGAAACCCCTGAAATCATGGAACACTGGTTGGGTCCAGAGATGCCATTCATGCCAGGATATAGCAGAGCTGGATTTGCATTGACTGGTTCCACAAACTATTTAATAGGGAATAGTACCCAGCAGCAAAACCACAGATCTTACAGCCTTCCAAAACAAACCACTCCAGCTTCTTGCTTCATTTGTCTTACACCTTTTGATGTGCTACCAAACAACTTAGCAGGCAAGAATGTTCCCAATAAAAGAACAAGAATTAAATGTTGGAAGACTACTGATACAAAGTAAATGTCATCTTAGCGATTGTACCCATTAAAAAACCCCAAAAAACCACACAACATCAAAACCAGAACTGCAAGGAATATACTGTCACAAAAGGGGGTTGAGAAGCAACATGCTCATTTGATTCTTGTCAAAATGCAACTTATTTCACTCTTTAAAGGTTGTGATGAACTGTGTGTTGGATACTGGTGAGGAATAACTCAGTGAATAACTAAAATAACAAGCCAATTCCAGAAAACCATTATGTTTGTACAGGATTAATGAATAGAAAAAAGGCAAAAGTCATCAAGTTAAGTTATTTTTCAGAAATTATTCACTCAACTCTAGCAATAATGATTAATTACAAAATTAGCAGGCATGTAATAATAGACTGATTAGTTTATAGTGTGTCTACCCTGAAATACAATTAATTAAGAAAAGACAAGTAGCCGAGTTGTATAATGAAATGAGATCTCTTCGTTGTAAATAATTGTATCATCACCTGACTGTCCAAACCAGTATCTAAGCCAATCACTGGCCTCCAAAAGAAAAGACAACAGTTTGGCTAAAAAGGGTATAGAATATAGAAATCCTTATCAAAAGAAATATACATTAAATCCACAAACAGCGCATGTTAGATTCTACTGTCTTAGGGGTTTTTTCCAACATAAACAATTCTATAACTCCATGGCTTCTTCAATGGCTCCAGTGACTGTTACAGACAATATGGATCAATGGCATTTTTATATTAAGAACAAAAATCCTATAGCTGAGACCAGAAATTGTGTTAAGAATTCCTACCCCCAGAGCAGACTGCAAGGAAGGATGATAGTTAAAAGACCTGTATCTGGTTGAAATTTGGTCAGCTGTTACTAGCCCATGTGCCATTTATCATGCCTCACACCTGTTGAGCTGACTAACATGAAACAAGTTATATCATGATGGTTTCTCTTGCCAGACTGGCTTAGTGAAAACTCTCCACAGGTGAGGGACAAAGAGTAAAAGCAAACAGTACCATGACATCAGAACTACTACAATCAGGCTCCTGCAAACTCTGGCAGATTTTTCAGAGTTTGGGGCATTTATAAAGTACTCCTTCCATGTGCACACCAATGCCAAATAACGTATGAACTCAGCAAGTAGCCTTCTGCATTGGTAGAAAATGTACAGGGCAGAATTATGGGATTTCCTTTATATATACTCCTCTAATTTATTACTCAAAGTTTTGAGAGAGTAATGTCTTTCTGATAACTCATCCCTGTGCAACTGAAATTAACCATAAAGTACAATCATGCAAACCATATTTCCTTAGGAAATCAGATGACAAATGGACTTGATTCACCTGCTTCTGAAATTCTCACTCCATTCATGTCAGGCTTCTCAGCTCATTCCTGACAACATAGGCATAGGAATATTCACCTCAAAACCAGGGGCGTGAGGTTCTGATCACATCACAACCTCAGAAACCACAGAGTTTCATTAATGCCAATGAAAACATAGCACTGTAACACAAAGCAAATATTTGAAATGACAGCACTAAAACTTCTCTACCAAAATATCCCAATATATTTCTGGATTGGTGCCATTCCTACACTGCAAATTCACAACTATTTTAGATTTGTGCCTTTTTTTTCTTCAAGGCTATCAACTCAATAGTTTTGCTTAGGGATTTGTTCATTTTGATTTTTTTTTTAATGTATTTGCCTTTATACAAATGTTGCTATCTCAGTTTTGCTTACACTTTCAGTGCTCAGATGATTTGCTCCGATGGTGCCGGTAATCTGTGAAAATGAAATACGTGACAGAAAAGCTCATGCAAAAGCCATTCAGAAATAAATCTGAGAACTGGAACCAAGGCAAGGGATGATGACATGTTTGTATCCATGCTGCATAAGCACAAATAGCTTTGGTGGTCTTTAGTTCATCAGCATGTACAAATGTGGGAACCAGTTTATAGTCTAACCTCACCCATTTGCTCCAGAAGCCTCTACAGATCAAAGGGGATCCAAAGTTAGAAAGCAGAAAAACTAAAGATATTGGGAGTTGCTACAGCAGCACTAGAACTGCTGGTGCAATTAGTTACTATGTCTCAAATTATCATAGAAAATAAATTACTACCTTCTTTTCTGTGTTTACAGAGGGAGGAGGATGGGGAATAAAATCAAATTCAATCCAAGAAATGTTCATTAGTAAAAAACAAACATGCAAAAATATAAAAAGCTCAGAGAGTTGGCTTTCTGGAAAGCCATGGCCTTCAAAATCACCACACTTCTGAAATGAGATCACACTGAAATAATACCTGCATATTTGTGTTTGGGGGGTGTGGTTTTTACCTTATACACCATTAAAATGAAAAATTGGTCACATAGGCAATGATCAATGAAATAGAGCAGCTCATTTCTCTGTTTGAATTAAGAGTTGTGTGATAAGCATGTAGGAGACAGTGTGCACTCTATCAATATTGTGTGATGATGATCCTCCTTTGATAAATGCATGAACTGTGATATTTGTGTATTTCCATAGCAACTTTAAGTCTTTGTTTGTCTTGTAAAGAAAAGAACCATCAGTAATATCACTGGCAGGTCAGCTTTCTTTACTTGCATGTAGGAAGAAAGAGGGATGGAGAGATGGTGATAAATATGAAGGCTGGCATACTTGAGATTGTTTCAGTACTGTAAATTGCTTTCAAACTATTTAAGTACAACAGTTACATGTTCTCTGTTGTATTCAACTTATAAGTCCCATCCATTTGCTGATGTAGAAATTAAAGATGTGTAACTTCTCCTCCATCTTTATTTGCTTACACACATTCAAATACAGCTTCAAGACTCAAAAGCCTAACTGCTCAAGACAAAAGGATTCTTATATCATTAGCTACATACCAACTCCCTAAAAACGCCTTCTGTCATGATCCATTAACTGCAGAACTGAAGATACAGATTACTGGCTTCACTGTACACTGTACTAAAGGTAAATAAACAATATCTACAAAGGAAGGTGCAAGCTTTTGAGATTCAGAATAAGTGAAATATGAATAAGCAGGAATAGGAAAGCATTCAGTCTCTATTTTAGCAAGGTGTTATTTTTACTTAGAGTGAATGTTTATTAAATAAATCAGTTACAGTAAGCACCTAATGTTACAATGGGTCTGGAGTGACTAGGATCATGGACATTCATGGCTCAGGTACTAAAGTGGATTGTGCCCCACAGTACAAGCTTCCCTCTTGCCATGTACAGCTGTTGCTGCCTTTGCCTGGCTGGAAAGGAATGCCTTGCCATAAGCAAAGCAATATCTTTAACAGCTGAAACGTTCTAGAATTTATCATTCCTGCTGTGGTAACATTCTGTATGCGTACATTTCTTTTGGTGATTTTTCTTTTCCTGCAGAAAGGATCTTAACAAATCTAAATAATTTCCTGTGCTATGTAATAAGCGAATTCATATTATTCCATCAAGAGTGCTGTCTCCTACTTGCTAAAGGATCCATACACCTGGTATATATTTTTTGTAACGATATTTTCTACAGCTTGCCATATGAGCAGTTGTCAGCTTGGAGTAAAATCTGTTTCCTGCCAAATTTTCTGTTCTGCTCCACATCTCACTTGTTTATGAACCTGGTTTCTTATGGGTAGACTCCTTGAGGATATGCACTATGTCTCTTGTTAATTTATTTTTCAGCAAGTGTAATAAAATTTTTTTGAATACTTGAAAAAGTCAAATGGGGCCAAGTTGTTCAATGGTTTACACTGGCATCATTCTGCCAGGCTTAACAGAATAGTGATGATTTAAACCAGCCGTTTATTTAGTCCACAAAGAACTGAACAGCAGGTAAAAGTATTAATCACTCATTGTAAAAAATTAAAACAAAGATCAGGAACTCAAATTCTGCCTTTTAAAGCCAATAAAAAGGAATGCTTACTTTAGGTACATTTTATGAATAATGACTTAACTGACTGAAGTAGTACTCGCACCATTGTGGATGATCACAAAACCATATTATTCCCAGAAAAGGAAACCAACACAATATCACAGTCTCTCTATGGCTCAAGAGAGGGAAGGAGCACACTAGAGTAAGCAGCCTCTGGTTTAGTGGCATCTCCACATTTCAATTAATGGTTTAAATGGTATTTTTTTTGTATTCTTCAAATAATTTTCTGCATTTTTGTGCAAAAAATGCTTAAATTTATTTTGGAGCAACAGAGCTCTCTCTTCCTTTATAAGTACACAAAATATCTGGAGGAGAGTCATCGTTTCTCTGTGACCTAAGGAGTATGAAGCAGAAGAGTTCTGAAAAGAAGGGAGGAAAGAGACTGCTGATCCTCAGCGTCCCTGTACCAAAATAGGTTTGAGCCTGCTGGACAGAGCAGCTGAGCCAACACACTTTGAACCCTCTTGGGATCCAATTTCACAGTTTGCAACACAGGGCAAGGGCTCCATCCAGCACAGATTTACACGGAAAACTTAACAGGTGATCTCCTTGCTACCACTTTCCTCTCTTGCTTCTGGAGCTTGCAGCAGCTGTGCAGTTTGTTCCCCCTCACATCTGTGCAATGAGGATGCATTGCAATTACAGGGGCAACTGATTGCAGGGGAGGATTTACAGATCCACTGTGATTTGTGCAGAGCCTTCAGTTTGCTGAATTTTCAGCAGGCAGGTGAGCTGGGCTCTTGCACATCACCAGCTGTTTCACTTCTGTCAAAGTGCAAGCACCAGACAAATTTCTGGTACATGGCAGCAGCAGAGCTCAATGCGGTGGTGTAGCAGAACAGTGTCAGAGATGCTTCTGAACATCAGACAGAAAAGAGTTATGCACCTCCCTGATGCACTGGAACTAGCATGGAGTTTGGAGAGTTGCATTTTTTGGTCTGGGAACTTAAATTGGTGTTCAAAGGGATGCATCCCCTTCAAGCTAGTGGAAACTTTGGCCCTGACTTTGTGAAATAGTCCCAAACAAACCACAAGTGACTTAGCCACTATACCACACTTGCTCCACCTGAGCCAATTTGCATCTTATCCCAAAAAGAATTCACACCCATCTCTTTTTCCTGGCAGGCAGGCATCTTTACCACCAGGCTATAACTGTTGTATCTCTTCCACCTCCTTTTCCCGAAGCTGCTGTGTAAGCATTTCCACCCACCACTCAGACTAAATTAGAGACATCGTGCTCTGTGACAGAGAGGCAAAGTATCTTGCTGTGGTCCCAAAAGCTTTGCTCCAATCTCTGCTAAAGGTTTGCTCACCTGAAAGGCTAATCTCAGTTGATACCTGATTATTACAGTGACCACATGTCATTGCTCTGGGTTGTGTGAGCTGGAATGGGCCACCTGTTCTAGGGTGGTTCTTTGAACTCTGGAAAACCCCACTTGCAGCTGCTCCTAACCTCTACATGATAATTACAGACCTTTTTTAATCTTTTTGTGGAGTTTTTTCCTTAGAGAGCTACATTTTGTCTGAAACATCTGTATTGCTGAGTTTGTTGTACAGGCAATTGAAAATACTGCCTGTAGTTCCAGAGAATAACTTGGATTCAGACAGCAGGCTTCATGGGTCCATGATACTCAGAGGGATGAGCTAAGCAAAGAATAAACCATTTTATCTGAAATTGGTGAAGTGAATGCTGTTCACGTGTTCCTGTGTCTCTCATGAAGAGCTACATATCTGCATTTGTTAATTCTTCATGGAATGACAGGGGCTGGTTGCAGGGGAAACTCTTTATACCATCACACTGCTGATACAGACATATCACTGTAACAGCTGTGAAGTCAGGGCTCTATCTATCTACAGCAGAAAATTTCTATCAGCTCAATTAAGTGCTGCTCAGTAGTCTCTACAGATAGAATGATCATCAGCAGTTGCTGCTGGACACACAGGACAGTTCATGCACCTATAGATCTGTTACAGCCAAACACAAATATCAGCAGTCAGTTGAGCCCAGCAGATTGCAGATGCTCCTTGGAAAATAAAACCTTCAAGACACTATGCAGTGATGCCTACTTGCTACAGAAATGAACCAGTGTGTGCATGGTGCTCATATATTAAGCTACAGGAACATGTCCTCATATTCCTTACTCAGAAAAGTCTGACAATCGTGTCTCAGCCTGAAAACCTCTTAGAAACACTGATGAAAATTACTTTTCATCATCAAAAAAGTATTCACACCTCAGCAAGAAGCCAAATGAGGACACTGTTTTGGGAGTGTCCCAGACACTGAACTACTGTTTTTAATCCTCTTACTTAAATACGCACAAGCACAGAAATCTCCTAAGGTGCTTAGCACTGTATTTGACAGAAACAATCCAAGCCTGTGCAAAGGTAAGGGAAAGGGAACTGAGCAGACATGCCTGCAGTCATGAACAGGGAAAGTTCATGGCCTGGGTCAGCAGACTGCAGGCACAGAGCAGACCAGCACAGGGTCACAGGCATCCTGTCTGCTTTCTGACAGGAATGCTGGACATGCCTCGGGAGGCTCGAACACAGCCCAGATTTCAGATCCCCCAGGGTACTGGAGTCTCTGTGCAGTGCTAGGCTGGCCTTTCCAGCAAATCCACTCAAGAGCCACAGTGTGGAAGGAGATCATCCTATGTAGCTTCTAAACTAACAGGAAGCTTTCTTTTATTCTTTTGTTCTGTTTCTCAAAATAGTTGTCTGAACTCAGCAGAATTTCTGTTTGCAGTCTCTGCTGTACAAAAGCAGCTGGATCCACCCAATACATCACTGTTTTCCAGAGCAACTTAAACAGCAGTCTAAGCAAGGACAAAAAGCACAGCTTTGTACCTCTGGCTCCTTCCCTCCCATTCTTTTCTTTTCCTTGTCTCTTTTGTTCTTTTATCTTTCACCCTCATTCTTTGCCCACTTTTTTTTCCTCCTTTTTTCAATTTCACCTCCACTGCCATCTGTAACTCCTCTTCCCAAAGAATGGGGAAGAACACTCAAGAACAGTTTATGTACACTACAGAGCTGTATGCAGTTAGTGACACATAAATTGGAGGCACTTAGGTGATAGAATCTGCTTGTATTTGCACTAAAATAGCAATCAAGATTACTTAAATATAGTGGGAAGAAAAATTGAGACCAAACCTGTTTGCAAGCCTTCCGATAATAAATATGATTTGTTTGTTGGGTTTGGATTTTGGTTTGGGTTCCTTTTTTGCAGGGAGAGGTTGGGTTTATTAGTGAAAGCAAGTAAATATACAGCCATAAGAACTTACAGAAAAGTCACTATACAATATTGTGGAATCTTGGTGGGGGGGGTGAGATTGGCTGGTTTTAATATCAGACTTTTTTTTTCTAGGCCAAAACATCAGAAACAACAGAAGTACATACAACTAGGCACCATGAACATTTGTGCAACTTTGAAAAATGTCAGAAATGGGGAGAAAATAAGTTGTGTGTGACAAGACCTAGAAAATCTGTTTGTTCCTGGTAGCTACTCCTTAGCAGCCATCAGCTCTGCTCTTAAAACAAACATCAAAGGTCTGAAATTCCACAATGACTTTTGATGTCTGCAGAAGTTCAGTAGTTAAAGTTGAAGACTTGTCACATGAGGAGTTTATGCCAATTATAAAGTATAAAAAAGAAATCACACACATGCAGGCATATGTTCATCATTAAAACAACAAGTCCACCAACTCTCCTTCTCCGTTGAATGTTTGGCCTATTTTATGAGAAAATAAAAATGAAAAATAGCTCCAGTTTTCAAGGTAAAATACTTGAAAGAAACAAATAAATGTCAGTAGTAGCTTTCCCTTTTCTACTGAACTGTGCTGGTACATTCTTCAGCTTAACCCTCACATGCCCTTGTAATTTTTCTGTAATGGATACCTTTTCCCTGTTCCAATACAGGAGGCCTGGATTGCTGCTTTTTACACCATTGCCCAATAGACAAGTTGGTTCCCAATGTCACTCAATGGCATAAAGTAATTTTCCCTATTCGCTTGAAAAAATAAATTAGATTGCAGGTTGTCTAAATGTTGCCTATCATCCTTCCTTTAGCTGCCCTTTAACACCATCAACACTTCACAGGACTTATTTACCCCTAATAAATGAGTAAATCGATCCCATTTTGGTGCAAACTGGCATAGCTTTTAAAAATCATTTTCCAAATGTTTTCACAAGCAAAAGCTATAATAGCTTAAAGTTTGGGGGTGTATTAAGTGAGTGTGAGAACAGATAATCTACAAAGCAAAAGCACAAACCAAAACAAGCCAAATTGCTCCTCTTCCCTGTCAGGTAATGGGGCAGGGAGGGGAAGACTGCTTACCTGAAATTATTTTTAATGGAGTCATTACTAACATCAAGTGAAGTTTTCCAAAACACTGTAACAATTTGGTATCCAAACCTCATTGTCTTTCCAACAGGCACTTGGTGAATTTCTTGGTGAAATAGCTTCTGGGGAATAGTGATGTATGAATACCTCACAGAAAGGGTGTGGCATCTTCTCAAGACACAGATTCCTGTTGTAAGCACAACTGTGTTTCCTTCCACTTAGCCTGATTCACTGCTGCACACCCATCTTCCCAGATCCTGCACTGGACAACAACCTTGCCACAATGACTGCCAGAGCAATCCAGCAGGATACTGCTTGGAAACCCTCAAATCATAGCTGACACGTTCAGGGCTTCCCGATTTCCTGACACTCATTTTGGAGCCTGACAGCCACCATGGCTCCAAGCTGAGCAACCCTTGGCACTTCAGGGAGATTCCCAAGCTTCTTCCAACAAGTTGGGAGGTTCCCAGAGTGCCCCAAGGAAGCATGGCAGAGCCAGGAGTCTGACCATTCCTTCATTTAGGAAAACTTAAACCATGTTTTCCCATTTCCCTGAACTTAAAGTTTTCTCATTTTCCTTTGAGTGGAAAATTTTGAAATGTCACTTTTTGTTCCAATTCAGTACAAAAACATACTGGAATTCATGTCTCCTCAAACATAGCTCCCCATCATAAAACTTCTGAGTCTCAGCTAGTTCTTCTGTCTTCAGTGCCTTTGAAAATCACCCCGAGCTCTCTCTGATGAAATCATAAAAGCAAACGCATGCTTTTTACTTTATATTCAGTCAAATACCAGATGTTTAAATATTCTCATCATATTCAACACACAATTATCTGTTCAAAAGTTTTGTTTCACAATATTGTGGGAATTACACTCCTTCATACAAATGCTAATATTAGAATGCTGGAAAGACTGTTCATGCATAAATAAGAGCATTTATGGCTATTCATTGTTTGTGACTAGGTGTTCATTTAGGTGTTGGTGAGCAAGGGAAGAGCAACTGACATCATCTGTCTAGACTGTGCAGAGTGTTTCCACACAACATCCTTGTCTCTGAACTGGAGACACAGATGTGGTGTGTGGATCACTGATGGTGGGTAAGGAATTGGCTGGGCAGTTACACCCACAGTGTGACCCCACCTTGAGTATTGCACCCAGCCCTGGGGTCTCCAGCATCAGGGGGATGTGGATTTACTGAAGCAAGTCCAGAGGAGGCCATGAAAATGCTCAGAGGATTGGTGCTCCTCTCCTATGATGACAGGATGAGAGAGTTGGGGTTGCTCAGGCTGGAGAAGATGAGGCTCTGGGGACATACTATAGCACCTTAAAGTACATAAAGGGGACCTACAGAAATGTTGGAGTGGGACTTTTCACAAGGAGAGAATAAGGAATAATGACCTTAAACTGGAAAATGGTAGGTTTAGATTAGTTTCTTTGCTGTGAGGGTGGTGAAACCTTGGCATGGGCTGCCCACAGGAACTGTGGATGCCCCATCTCTGGAAATATTCAGGGCCAGGCTGGATGGGAGTCTGTGCAACCTGGTCTAGTGGGAGGTGTCTGTGCCATAGCAGGGGTTGGAGTGAGATTATCTTTAAGGTCTTTTCCATCCCAAACCAATCTATCATTATTCTTCTCGGAAAACAATTTTATCAAGTAAATAACAGCCTATGATTTCCATGACCAGCTATATACGACACACGATGAACAGGGAACAAAGCCAATGTAAGCAACAATCTGGGAACTTATTCCCCAAAACTGATCTGTAAACGGTGAAATGACAAAGTTACAAAAAGTTGGAGGTACAGAAAAATAGTGAAAACTATCTTCTAAAGACAGGGCTAACATTTCTTCAGCCACCTTGGTTGAAGAGCAAGCAGCACAGAGGAATTAGCTCTGCCACCTCCCCCCACTACCAGGGCATGCCCTGCTGCCTCAGCTGAGGAGAGGCTTTTCCACAGCTGCCTCTGGTCTACCACTGCTCCCTGGATTGTGGGAGCTGCAGGGCTGCTGAGGAACATGCCATTTGTGCTGGAAAGCATCCTAAAGCTTTTAAAATCCCAGCTGCCACAGGCTGCTCTTGGGAAAATAGGATCCATAAAATCTTGATGCAAAACTGTGTCACTGCAAAATAACACAAAAGGGTTTTGTGCCATGGTAATCGGATCCCATCTCCAGCATTCACTTTAAGACAAATAGGAAGTGATGAATGAGACTCAAATTCTTTTTGGTATGCACCAGCAGCCAAGACTTCATTGAGACCAGAGACATGTTTAAGGAATGCAGTGGCCGTACTTTCCTTTCCTATGAGCTTTTTTGAGTGGGTCTCTCTACAGTATTTCTTTAGCAATGAACTTAGAGCTGCTAGTTGTTCTCTGGGCAATTGGATCACACAGACTAAGGTGAAGACAGAGGCCAGGTAAGGTGCAGTATCCTCTATGTAAGCACCACCCAAGAGTGATATCCTGAGAGGGATATGACCATGACATCTCTAGGCACTCTGCTTCATTTCATTGATAGACATTTCTAGAATAGTTATGCTATGCATTCTTGGCCTCACATCTTTTGGGACTTCTGAGAAACATGGACAGTTCACTGGACTATTCCCTATCAAATAAAAGAGCCATCAGCTATAATTTCTGTTTGCCATTCAATTCCTTAACATTCACATACACCATTTTCAGGGGAGGTAAACCACAGGGATTCCCTTGCACTGAGAAATCTTAAGAGAGTCAATCTGCAGGAGGCAGAGTAGGCAACAAGAGACAATGAGCTCATGAGCTCTTCTGCTTCAAATAACACCTGAAAAGTCTTTGGGGATAAAGAAGGGTAAGCAGAAATAGGATGTTTCTGTTGATCTTTGGAAGCTTTCCAGCTTTAGCTTTTCATCTGATTCAGATGCAGGCTACTAGCTCCAGGGTATAGCAGGAACAGAGACACAGTAGCAAGTCAAGAGGCTCTTTGGCCCACTCTTTATTCACCTGTCTGGCACAAGGAGAAACCGAGCACAGCCACTGCCCCACTGAGTCAGCACAGGCTCCTCTCCAGGGATCCTGGCATCAGTGCAGCCAGTGAAGCTGAGGTCAGTGTGTCACAAGTTAGACTGCAGCTGAGCCTCCAATATCCCATAGGAAACACGAGCAAATTTTCTAGCACTCTACAGAGAAATACACATAGCTGTCTGCACCACAGAAGCCTCGGAGGATTACTTATCACGAATCAACAAGTCCATCCCAGAGCCACAGTCAGAACAGCTCTGGGCTCAGTTGCAGCTCATTTTTGGCAACACATAAGCACTCATCCCTGTTTGAAAGACACCCTCAAACACAGTGTCAGTGTCACATCAAAGGTTTTGGCTGAAGGGGGAGGATAGCAAAACTTTCATGAAGACTTTCCCAAGAGTGGAATGTAGTGTAGGAAGTATTTTTGCTCCTTAATGTTTTACACACATAAGAGCAGCTCAAATCTTTTGGGAATGTACAGTTTAAGCCTTGGATTGTCACTGTATTATCAAGCCAGGCATACAGTTGCAGTAGCAAAAATGACACAATCAAATGAAACTGCAAACTCAAAAGTCAGGATGACAATCAGACCTGGTAGAACACCATATGATATTTTTAATTATAATATTCAGCAAGTTTTAATAACTTCACTGTAATATTTTATTGCTGAAAGAATTGTCTCCCGACATGTTGTGCAAGTATTTTTGAACCATGTAATAATATTAGCCAAGACCAAGATAATTATTATAAATCTAATTATTCTAAAACATGGAACATTAAAGGTCACTAAGCCTGGCTCTTGGCAACTATATTTAATTTTGTTTCTGACAACTAACTTTAAGAAACACTAAAGGTGCTTTTGCTTTTAGAAGTGTCCTGTTAGGAGAAGTGAAATGCTCATTCTCCATTAAGGGCAACATCCCAAAGACCATTAACAGTCCTTCATTGTTGAACACTAAAACCTCTTCTCCTACAGGATGTTATGGTGCTACTTATTCACTTAAACAGCAATTTTATCAATTTTTTTGTGGTATTCTACTACTCACATTAGTGTTCTCTAAGATGCTTCCAAAGCAGAAGTTCCCTGTGGTCTTGGAGCATTTTTGTTAGCTCCTCAGGAAGCCAATAAATTGGAGCACTTAGTGTAGAAAATGAGATCCTATGCCCTATTTGATATGTGTTTATGTTCTATTGGAATAAAGAGATGTGCTACAGATAGTGAAATTCTGTTCATTAGCTTGTATTTATTATCAGACTGCAGCTGCAGCCTTTGGGCTGGCTGACATACTTAAAAGTGTTTTCTAATATAATAAGTACTTTGGAGGAAAACAGTGTTAGCGTTATGAAGCCAAATTCTAAGACAGTTATGAAAAAAGCTACTCTTATTCACTCGGTTAACTTGCTCTAAGTTGAGCTGACATTAAAAGCAGGATTTGGGCTGCATACTTAAATATATGTTAATACATAGAAAGAGAGCATAGTGCCAAGCTGTCTGAAATCGCATAGACTCCCACAAGTGAACCCACACCACACAACACAATCTGTCACGTCAGGAAGATTTAGCAGCACTGGTCCAATCCAATCCAGTTGGGATTAGCCTAACCCAGCAACCTCAGCAATGCCTTTAGTTAAAGAGCCCTTTGCTGCTGGAATGCAGCACAGCCTGACCTGGAACTTGAACTCCACCAGTGCTGTCCTTCTCCACTTCCACTTTTATGCAAAAGGGAGTCAGCTCAGGCTCATTTTCAGCAACTAATTTAGACTTTGAGTCTAAATTTATACTTAATTTAGACTTAGTTGAGTCCTCAACTTTCAGAGGTGTGAGTTCTCTTTTTGTTGCACAGAGTAGTCCTAGCAAACAGTGACGGTTCAAAATGCAACGTCAGGAGAAATATTATCTCGTGCTCAATAATGTCACTGCTGAGTGCTACAGAGGAGTAGATGAAGCTAGTAGTTATTACAGATATGTTAAACTTGCCATATCTGCAAATTCAATCCTACCATTGCCTGAAATGAGTTTCCCCAGGAAGCAAATTCACACAAAAGAAACAAGAACAATCACATGGTTCCAAAGGACAGGGGATGGAAACACAGGAGCTCTAAACTGAGCCCAGTGCAGGGAGAGCATGGCCACAGAAACAGTACATTGTCTGTCATCTTTATTCACCAGCCACTGAAGACATCAAGTGCTTTGACAATGGATCTCAACATTTTTGTGACAAGAAGAACAAATTTAAATTTCACAAACAATGGATGTCACCTTCCAAGACATGACTTTTCTATGATGACTCCCAGTATTTTGTCATAGTTCCTGCTTTTTTCTTGACCCATTTATCCAAAGTCCTGTCCCACTCCAGTGTTTTCAGCTTATAAACTTCAGCTCTCTAGCTCCGTGCTTGTTCTCACTTATTACTCGTTCTCAGTCTTCCTGACCACGTCCTTTTCTTCCAGTTTACCCCCCACACTCACTGGTTCCCATTTGCAGTCTCACTTCATCAGAAGAAAACTTGCCTCATGATCCAATCTAGCTTTTCCTGCCTTGCACAGCCCTTAAAGTCTGATTGTCTCACCCTTGTCCTGAGTTCTCCTCATTTTTTATCATCTCTGCACCAGAAAAATATCTCTTTTCTATCTGATTTGTCCCACATCTGCACAGCCAGCAGAGGTGATCACAAGGAGAACTTGCAGAGCACCTGGATGCCCTGGAGTGATGCTCAGAGCAGCACTCAACCTTAGGTGAAGTCATCTGCTTCTCCTGCACAATTCTGAACCAACATGTTTTGATACTTTGCTCTGATCAAATCCATCCTAGGTCAATGTCGTGAAAGAACAGCAAAAGCAATCTCTGGTCCTAGAACCATCTCTGACTTAAAGTTCTCCTGGAAACACAAAAGCATATCAGTAGAAGAGAAAGTGGGAAAATTCCTTTTACTGGAGTGAGTAAATGTTAGGAAGGTAAATATTAGGAAATACAACACTCTTCACACTCACATTATTAACTGGTAAAGAGTACATTTATAATTCAGAGATTTTTCTCTCAGAGAATCAGTTTTAAGAACAACTTCCTAAGTTGTTCCAAGATTCCCCAAGCTCCCCACATCCTGGAATAAAGAATTTTAGTATGTACTTTTCCAAATGGTTTTGCCTAGAAATCAGACTTGATGCCCTTTTGTTTTTCTGTGATATTCAATGTATGGCAAACATGCAGCATGAAAATTTTTACCCTAATAATTTAATAATCTACTTGTAAGAGAGAGTTGGGATAGAGTTTTAAACAATCTCAAATATCATTCTTGTCATCAGATCTGACAAAAAGATACAGAAAGAATGCAAGAAAGAATGGAAACAGATACTACATAAGATCATCAATGTTTTTTGAGCAGTATGTAAAAATGGAGATATACAGATCAAGATGGGAACAAACCTGAAGGGTTATTTTGGCCTTAGACCAAATAAATAATACTTCACTCTGGAATTCAGCGTTAAGCAATGGGTCATAACTGCCTCACTGCTTGGAAAGTGTCAGGTTCAAAAGAAAACCAATGGATTTGTCCATTGCCTCTGGGTGTCTGACAAATGGCTGAGTGTTTCCTGGAGATAGAGAGGTTGTGCCCAAATGTGAGGTATTGAAAGAGCAGAGAGACCGTGCAAGAATTAGCAGAAAGGTGAAAACCCCTGAGGTGTGACCATGAAAGAAAAGCTGAGAAGAAATCAGATACACTTATATTAACATTGAACTAATTTAAAATAATTAATTAGTATTTCAGAAAGAAAACACTCATTAAAGATTTAGTTGAGGTGTAAAAAAATCATAATAGGCATGTTACAAGACCTAAATCCTCACTAGCAAAAAGTAGGTTTAATATTCCTGATGTTTTTCAGACAAAATGAATAGGAATTAGATGTTATTTTCCTTCTTCCAGGAGAGCAAATAACTAAACATTGAGTACACAGCTCTGTTTGAAAAATTATTTTCTAATCAGAGGCCTTTTGTTTTGCTTGTTCATAAGAAAGCTATTCATGCCTCTGTATTTGAAACACCTACTATTTACTGTGTAATAATTAGTCCAAAATTTACTTGAGCCCCCAGCCTCCCACCCACATATCATAATTTGTGGGAGCAAAAATTCTCAAATGATTGGTTTAGTTTTTTAAATGGCTCATTTCTTTTAGGTTTTTCTGCCCATAAGCAGAAATTTGGACTGAAAAGCTGTCCAAATTGGAGTTGTCAAAGTGTGGCAGTATTTATTATTCCATTTCTTATAGTTCAACCTAAAAAGGACCAGGCAGTCTAATGTCCATATACTGGTGTGCACAAAACTCCTTTGTGTGAGTAGATAACACTAAAATCCTCATTTTCAGTCCTCTAATATGGGCAAGTGGTTGTTACAACAAAGTCAGCCACTGCTATTGGTGTAACAGTTAATTGAAGAGATCTAGATATTTCATATAGAAATACTTTGTATTCTGAAGGAAGCGAAGACATGTAAAAGCAGCAGTAGTTCAGTCAACAGTGTACAAGAGAGGAGCTAGACTGTTTCATCCTTCCCCTACAATACCTCCGGCCACAAACACTCACATGCACAAGCACTGCTCTCCAAGGGGCTGCTTGCTCTGTAAATATCTCAGGCCTCTCCTGTCCTCATCTGCCCTGGGTGTCTCTGGCTCAGCCTGGGGGCTCTGCAGGGAGCAGCCCCCCCTGCCTCCTCATCCCTCTGCCTGTCCTCTCTCCCCCCAGATCCTGTGCTGTTCCCATTGCCACATATGGGTGCAGAATAAAGCAAGCTTGCTGACACTTGTGTGTATGTCACTGTGATGATAGTGTGGCAGGAAACTTATCACATTCGGAATGTACTTGTGAAAATCCCAATCTCTGCATGCTGGCATTTGTATGTATAACATTTCAAGGAAGCCAATTTAATTACAAAGGAGTGCTCTGGGTATAGAGGCCCTTTGTCCATGCAGAACTACACCACTTTTTGACCTTCTTTGCCTCAGATGTTACAAAACTGCAAGAGTCTGCTATCTCATCCCTGTCACCACCATCTGGAGCCCTTTTCTTCTTTTCATGTTACTCAGGAGACCCTCTGGTATTTTTAGGAATATCAATTTACTCTTTTTCAGAAAAATATCTATGGAAGTATGCCAAAGTAACACTCCACAAACCCAGCAGATGCACTATTTGAAGACACCTTGTAGTCATTAAATGAGGTGACTACTCTAAAGCCCATCACTTCCCACTGCTTTTCACATCATCATGATTTTTGACCTCTGAGTCTATACCCTTTAGCAAGGATTTAAATACACTAAAAACAGCACAACACCCTCTGCCTGCAGTTTGCCTTAAATAAATCTTTTCCGACTTCCCACTGTAGTTTTCATTTTATTCTTTTAGTCTCATTTATAATGACTCCTTGGCATCCTGTTTCCTAACAACATGCTATTAGCACTTCTGGGTTGTAATCCCCTCTTTAGCTGCCTAACCTAACGTTAGCATTAGCATCAGCGTTATCGTGTTATCATGTAACAGAGCTGCATGAAAAATTACAACAGTTGTGCAGCAGTTACAGTGTAATTACTTAGTGCCACTCAATGTGAAGTGCTGCAGTAATAGATTGCATAACCAATTAAATTTCTGAATTCTGCTCACATAAGAAGCCTCTGAAACAATGTCACCATAGAGGTTTCTCAATCCTGTCTGTGACTGGTTTGTGCCCATGGTGTTCGAAAGGGAGCCAAAACCTGAGGTTTGCTGGATTTTTCTACTACTCCCAATAGCAAGAAAAAAACACGACTGTGGTCTTGGGTACTGCTACAATTATTAGAATCGATGTCAATATTGGAGAGGAGTGCTTGGGGGAAAAAAAAACAGTGTTAGAAGAGTAAATGTACACCCCCCCAGGGGTGTTCTTCAGCCTTAGACAGAGAAATCATAAGGAAAAAATTAAATTACTTTTTCCAGCAGACTTTTATAATCATGTTACTGTTTATAAATATAAATTGTATGCAAATGAGAAATGAGCAGGCATACTGATGCCTATTCATTTGATTTGTGCAGTGTCCAGGCACATCTGGAGTACCACTGTAACAGGCTGCTTTCATAAATGGGTCAGCGTTTTTTTTAATAATAGTGTTTTCCATGCTCCTGACGTGTATTTGTTAATAAATATTGTGGAATAAGTAAAATGTAGCATTAATTATAACACAAATGCAATGAAATTTCACAACCAATGTTAATTGGTTAATATTTTCTTTACAGCTTAAAGATGGCTATCAACTTTGTAACATGCCTATAAGATTCATATGCATCACTCACAAAACTTGAATAACAGTATTTTGAAAAATTTAAAAAATGCAAGTTAATTACCTTTGGAAAGACAAGAACTCCTGCATATAAATTTGTGAGTGTGCCTGCAGCTGTATATACGCTACTAGAAGATATACATAGATACAAAGAAAACAAGCTGCATATAAGTTTTAGAAGGCAGATACAACTCAAAGTAACAGCATGATTCTCAGGCCTCAGTTCCTTCTGAATTAACCTTGGATTCCCAGTCAGCAGCAGGAATGGAGAAGATAGTGGAGATTTTACTATCCGTACCAAGCAGATGCTTGAGATCTTTCCTTTTAAATTAGTACTTGCCTGATGCAAATTTTTGAAGCATTTCCTGGGCAACTGGCAAAGGCTATGAATTACATTAATCAATGGAAAACATGGTGGGTTGTTTTTGTGAAGTTGATTTTTTTCTCTTTGCTTAGATTGGATCAGCTTTCCATTGGTTACTTGGTGTAATTCATTTTTTGTTCTATAAAATTTTATAGTAGAGTAGGATAGTAAATCAATCTTCAACTGATGCAATGCTGTGTTCAAGACAATAATATTAGCTTATATTTTGTAAAAAAAGAATCCATAGACTCTGTAATGCTGTCTTACGGAAAACTTTAGAAAATCTTACACACAGTCTCACAGACTAAAGCATGGCTGCTGTCAAAGCTCTGCAACAGGATGTTTGAAGCTGTTCTTATTTAACTTCTATGTTCTATGTCTGTGCTTTATCACACTCGATATTTTTTCCAGGTTTTGTAATTACATAAGGAGTAAGTCTGTATGAAGTAATCTTACGATGCTGTGTTAGACAGCAATTAAAAAGTTTTTAAACTTACAGATAACACTTCTATTTTGCTGTATGACAGGTAGAGTGCTTCCAAGGTGTTCCAAAGAATAATATGAAAACTTTACAAGGTTATGAAAGAGCCAAAACTATTGGAGCTCAGGGAATTGTTTCCTGCAAGTTACCCCAAGCTACTCAAGGGCATCTCCTGCACGCAATGGCTTTGGGCAGCCTGAGGTCAGAGGGAGGTAAAAACAACTCTCTGTTTTGTTCCTGCCCACAAATCTGACTATCAACAAACATCAGAAGCAGAGAGACTCACTCATGTTGAAATCCTAGATTACAACATTTATTTAAAATATTTTGCCTTTTTTTCTGATGCCTAGGAAATGCGGAAACTCTTCATGTTTCAGTTTAGCTTGATTTGCCGTTTCTTTCCCTTTGCAGCTCTTCACACTTGTGCAAAGTGGGAGTATAAAGCCTTACCAAATTAGAACTTACATTCCTTGGGAATATTTTACAGGTATAAGGTGGCAAAAATCAAGCAAAAAACCCACAAAGAAGATCAGCCTCACTAGTTTTGATGAACACTATGAACTTTCAGAACTGTACCAAAATTCAACATCCATCATTGGTGCAGATAAAGATTACTGTGTTACTGGGGCAGATTTCTGTGACTGATGTTGTCACATTAGTTTTTTGCTTCCTCTCTTCTTTGGTGCAAATATAAATTTAAAAACAACATCTAGAAAAGCAGCTTTCTCTCACATTGAAGCGTTCAACCAGAAGCTCCCCAGAGGCTTCTGTGATGGCTCACTTATAACATAATTCAACAAGAGCAGTTAAGTGATGTTGTTGTACAGTTTAAGTGCCTTTGCTAATTTTCCTGGCCCTGGGGGGGGGTTGTATCATATATTCCATTTGAAGCAATATAAATTTCAGAGAGCAATCAGAAACATTCCCTAAGGAGTGCAGGGGGACATCTGGACAAAGAACTTCCTTTTATAAATACACACCATGCATTTGTAGTAGCCACTCTTGCAATAATGTCTATACTCTATTTCCTCCATTTCTTAATGGGGATTCTGCTACAGACTTAAATACTAACACACACTCGTTATGGATGTACATACTTGCACTATTAACACACCTTCATATTCATGATCAAATACATGCATGAAAATGAAATTAATCATTTTCTAAGCAGAGTCTGAAACAGCAACCAGTCTTCCTAACTCTGCAAATCCCCACCTGAAAGCCACACACAGATAGCAGTACCTCAGAGATAAGAAGATGAGGAGCTGCAGGAGTGTGGTTTGCAGATTCCCCAGAAGATCCATCATCTCACTGCAGGATAGTGGTGGGATGGACAGAGTTCAGTCCCAGAACAACCCAGCAATACTGACAATCTCAACAACTCTCCCTGGTTCACCTCTTTCCAAAGCCAAGCATTCAGATTACCGAGAGCTCCCTGGTGTTCACACATACTGTCTGTGAACAGCACACCAAAAAGCTGTTGAGCTGGACTCCAGCAAGCTTCACCTGGGTCTTGTTGAATTAGTGCAGAGTTATTCATTAAAATTTATGGCCATCTTCTGCAGTAAACAAGACAATCATTTAAACAGCTGTAAAATTTGCAATTGCATGAGAGACTAAACACAAGAAAAAGAGCAGGAAGTATCATAAATCATGAACACAGGTCCTTAGTGTAACAGTAACAGCCAGAATCTCCATTTCCAGTGACAAGGCTTAAAAACCACATTGGTTTCACGATGCTGCATTTTCTTTAATGTGCTAGATTACCCAGTCAGTAGCCACCCTACAGTCCTAACCCTAGAGGACTCTTCAGGGCAGTAATGAAAAAGAGATAGGGAAACATTTATTTGGTTCATTAACTTCAAGAGCTCAGTGTTTTCCATATAATCCAAAGTAGAATCTTGTGCCTCCCCTACACAGGGCAACCACACCAAATGCTGGGGCTCTGGAACGTGCCTTTAAAATACAGGAAGGTCTGAAGTGTTGATGCTGCCATTGAAGGGGAAGCACATCTGAATCATTGGATCCGACTTCTGTGAAAGGTTAGAAGATATTCCAGGTGATAAAAAGTGACACAGATATACAGACTTAAAGAAATTTAAATCACACAGATGGGATTTCATGTACATTAAGAAGGCCCAACAGCATCCAGCCAAGGACTGTGGCAGTCTGGCTAGTGATTTAGATTGCTCTATGTACTTAGGTCCATTGTAACTGCATGTGAGCAGATCTAAACAGAAGAAAACAAGACAGCAAAGTGTTTTCTGTCCTTCAGTTAAAGCAACCTAGTAGATCAGCAGTATCCAAATATTAATACACACAGTAAATTCTATATCCTTCTCTACTTTCCTTTTAGACCTGTGGGAAAACAGATGGACCCTCCTGCATGCCCTCTAGGTCAATAGACTTGTTGAACCAAAGAAAGAGAAAATGCCAACACCCTCTAGCAGCTTTCTGTGCTTCTCCTCAGTCTGCTGTATTTTTATTTCATCCCTTTAAAGATCAAGCTTAACAAGCCTGAAATTCCAAAGTCTATTCCAAAGTGTGTATTTAAAACACATTGAAAGAGGAAGGAATTTCTTTTTTTTTAATACCTGCAATGATACCGGCCTTTCTGATTAGCAAGAGCCAGCATTTTTCTCAAGCAGCTGCAACATTTCTCTTCATCATCTCCCTTTCTCTGCAGATGATATGGTGTCAGAGCAGCTGAGCCCAGAAGCATGAGGGCTGAGATACCATGAGAACGGCTGTTCTTGCAACAGGAGTAGTGAAATGCATTCAGAAGTCACAAGAGATGTGGCAGCAACACAACATGTCCTTTTCAATTTAACAAGTTCATTCCTTTTGGATACAGCTGTTCCAACTTCTGGGAATTACTTAAACTGAATGTTTTAGTGTTGTAAAAAGTGTGTGGTGACAGCCAGAATAAAGTCTCTTAATTTACTTTCTTCTTTTTGAAGTTTAACACTAACACCATTTCTTCATAGGTTGTTTTTTAAAAACCTATTTTTATTAAATAATGGCAATTTGCTCACTGTAATAACTGAGGAAACCCCTGTGTACTCCAGGAAGCACTGGCTGAGGCCTCCAACATCAAACTCTGTCATCCTTAAAGACTCGACCCAGCACCATTAAACATTACTGGGAATTATGCCATTGGCTTCAAAGGGAGTAGGAACAGGCTCTAAATAAGCAAAACTTCTAGTTATTACTCCAACAGGAGTAATCTTGTCAGGCCACAGAATGTGCCTACATAAGCCAAAAATTCAACAGTGCTTTCTAAATTATATCCATACACTTTCTATGAGTGTTCTGTATTTACGTATGCACAAACCACCCTGATTCATGTATCAGGTAATTGTGCAGAAAGGCACAAGGGAGTTCTAAGAGAGCTTGTGTATGAACTCCAGACTGTTTACCTGATGGGTTCAGGGCCCTTCCCCAATATTATCCCTCCAAAATATGCATGCACAGACAGACAATTAAGTCTCACGGACCAAATTGCCACAGCATGTCACAGGAGTTTTATAATTAAGCTCTGCCCATCTTCTGCCATACTCTGAAATGAAATTAACTGAAGAGGGGTAGAATTTCATGGGAGTTTTTTCCTTAGTAGTGTTATTTGACTGCTGGCTAATTTGCTGACAAGTAAGGCAGACTGTGTTTGAAGCCCACTGTGTTAAGCAGAAAAGGGCAGAACCAGCCCCAATCCCAGATATGTGAATTGCCTTTGCAGGGTGGAACTCCATTACTGCAATAGTTTTCATTACCCACACAGCCACACGTGATAGAACACTGAGACAGGACAGAAGTCTGTACTTTTCATACCTGGTATCTATGACTTGGGATATTTGAACCAACATATATATGGGATTTTAACTCAGTGGGAAGGCAGTTTTCAGTGCTTTAGAGAGTGTTCCAGTAAGCAGCTAAAGCCAGGGTTGCCTAAATGACAAGATCACAGAATATACTGACTTGGAAGGGACCCACAATGGCCGAGTTCAAGTCCCAGCACTGTGCATAACACCCCAAGAATCACACCATGGAGCTGAGAGTATTAGCTAAATGCTTCTTGAACTCTGCCAGGCTTGGTGCTATGACCACTTCCCTGGGGAACTTGTTTAGTGCCCAAACACCCTGGGTGAAGAACCTTTTTTTAATATCCAGCCTAAACCTCGCCTGACACAACTTCAGGCCATTCCTTCGGGTCCTGGCACTGGACACCACAGAGAGGAGATGAGTGCCCGCCCCTCGTCTTCCCCTCACAAGGAAGATGTAACTGCAATGAGGTCTCCCCTCAGCCTCCTCTTCTCCAGGCTGAACAGACTGAATGCCCACAGCTGCTCCTCTAGTGCCTTTCTCTCAAGGCCCCTCATTTCCCATATTCATTTCCCTCCTTCAGATGGTCTCTAAGAGCTTTATATCTTTCTTATACTGCAGTGACCAAAACTGATCACAATACTAATAAGCATGGTTTAAGAATTACAACTCCTGGTTTCCTTCCCCCTCACTATTATTTATGCCTCACCCTTCCAACCCCAAAAGTCAATGAGGTCAGAATACTTCATTGAATGGGTTTTCTAAACTGCATTTAAATGCAATTTCCAGAATCTATTATGCCAAAACAATCTAAGCCTAACACACTTACAAGTACTTAGGCACTGCACTTTGCTTTTCTAAATCAAGTTACACTTCTTTCACTTTACCAATTTCCACAAGGCTCAAAACATCTCCAAGCTATTGAATATTTAGCTATCTTTGTATTTCACTATAAACATAGCCTTATCCTGCACACCAAAGGAATCAAGGATGGATATAGGCCAGGATAAACTTTCAAAATATCTCATTGTGGATTTTTTCTCCTCATTTCAGTATTCATGACTGTGTTTGAAAACCACAGATATGCAAAAGAATGACTCTTCTTAGTATGAAACAGCACATTCAGGTTCAGCTTTTAACATAATGGGGTTCAAAGCTATCTAATATGCAAAACGAGTAAAGAAATCTTTAGCAATACAGAAGAAGATATATATTTGAGATTATACACCTCTGCTTTGCAGAAAATAGGCTGATTTCTCAGGGACAGAAAGGAAATGCAAGAAGTTTGAGCTCAGCAGCTCAGGAGTTAAACTTCAAATAAACAATGACATCCAACAAAGATGATATTAGCTACTAACTCTTGAGACACCTACCACAACAAAACCCATCCTTTGCCAGAGATTCTTGTTGGATTATTGATTCAGTGAGAGTGCAATTTTTAAAGGAAATTAAATCCTGGTGGAGAAGGACAGTTCCAAAACTGTTAGATAAGGATTATTGTAAAGGGAATTGAACATTGGAAAGGGAACATGCATCTACCCTGAAGAGAAGGGATAGCACATAACAGCCTTGAAGACAAAGAAAGAGGTGAGGGAAAAGAAAATAGATTGTTGGATGTTATCTGAGACATGATGAAAGAAAGGTGTTCTCATCTGAGTTTTTAAGAATAAAGAATATGATGGATGTGTATATATACTACTCAAAGGAGAGTGTGTTCTCTCCCTCAATAAAACACTAAGGTCCCTACTCACAGCAGTTTTATTCATCAATATCATGCTGGCTGGCATGAAGATTGTACCAGCTCAAACCCCTTCCCAGCCCTGGGCATGGCCCTGGATAGATTTGCTCTGTTGGTTAAATGAAAGGCAAGGATTTCCCCCAGTACCTCTCCAGATGAACTTGCTGGAGGCCTCCTGTGGCAGGAAGTCAATTTATAGACTTCTGACACACAGCAGCTGCTGTCGACAGCTCCCCATGGCTTTCAAAGCCACACTGACCAGTCTACTGCCACGGCCTCCCTGCTCTAACAGCATCTACAAAAACACAAGCTTATCCCAAGGGTTCAGAGATTTTCAGGGTTTTCTCTTTTCTACATCAGACTGCTCACATGGAGACTGTCAACAGAAATCCTCAACACATCCTCTGCTCTTTTACCTGTTTAATACGTGTGCTAAAGGAAGAAGTAGTTGAAAGTTTCTGTAAGGCTTGGATAGCTAGCACAATCACAAAACTAATGAGTTTTATTCTGCTGTTTGAAGCCACTATTTTCTGAGCAGGCTGATAGCATGCTAGGGAGTTGGATTTGGTCTATTCAGGAGTTTTAAAACCAGCCCACATTGTCTCCTACTTTGAAATAGACCCATATACAGGTAAAGAATTGATTGTCATCCTTGCATTTTACCAATAGCCTGCGGTCTGCCCTTCTCCTGAGCCCCCACCATCTGGCATTTTCAGTGTACACATTTCAGTCCAGTACCACTTGCACTACTTTTTCAACAGTATCCTGCCTGCCACATTATTTCTCTTGGAACTCAAGGATGCAAGGAACCAAAGAATTGCAAAAACTGTTAATGGGTTTTTTCAGTTCAGCAAAAGTCAGGAAGATTTTACCAGCTGGCATTTTTTTATTATTCCCATGTCAAAGAACAGCTGCTTTTTCCCCCCTCTGCTGGCATTCTGCCAGGAAAACAAAGCCATCTAGTTAAGACAGACTGTCAGTGACAGACTTTAACCTGATGAGGTAATCACCAAATCAAGTCCTAAGAACAATGATAAGTAACAGGGATTGCTTTACTGGGGGTAAATGAAGAGAAATCCTTCTGAAATAATATAAATCAAATTTCTGAAACTCTGAGAAAAACTTATCCTGTAGGGCAGAAATTTTCCATGTAGGCATTCCCCACTAGAGCTGCTATTCTCTGTGCCACATTCAATGCGCCAGTTAGATGAGAACCTGTTTTGTTTTTTCTCCTTGTGAAGCTGCCTTTTTAAAAGCCAGAATTTTGATTCAAGTAAAATACTTATCCTGGACAGGCTCTTGGAGAGCACATTTTTCATTAAAATCCTCCTGAAAAAGCACAGAGAACTCCTCAGCACAACAGATCAAAAAAAATCCTGCAGACTGACATAAAAGTCCTCTGAAAGCATTTAAGGGTCAGGTGTGGGGGTGGCATGCACTGTTACACTCAATCAGGTAAATAGCCAGCCAATATTTACAGCTGCCAAAGCTTTCAGAGAAATACCACACATTTTGCCAGAGTAATTCACTAAGGAAATGCAGAATAAACTTAAACGTATAGTTAGAAACTGCAAGCTAGAAACTCCCAATGCTGTAGAGATTCAAATTCCTATCATCCCAGACAGACAGTAAGGTCCTTGCAAATTCTTCTATTATCTTCTTCACAAATGTCTCTACTCTATCCATCCAGATTCCATTCTTCTATTTCCCATTGTTTAAATCAGTTAAATCCCTTTCTCCATCACTGCTTTTATTCCTGTCATCCTTCACTAAATTTAAAAACTAATTCTAAAATAGAATGCAGCTTCTACTTTCCATAGCTCTAATAATAATATTCTGCCATTATAAGAAAGCATATCTTTTCACCTGCATTCACTTCAGCTTCTTCACCAATGAAAATGAGTACACAGCTTTCCAGCTATAGTCAGCCTCTGATACTTTTGGGATGAGACTTGTTTGCAGTGCTATTATTGTAATTTATTACATTCCATCCTCCCTAAATACCATTTTCCTTGCTGCAAACCAAAGATCTCTTTTTCCTGGCATCTAGCAACCCTGCAGTATCTTTGTTGACATCCTGCCAAGATCTTTGCAGGTTCTCAGCAAATCTGTTAGTCTCTGCTGGGGCCAGCTGCTGTCTACAACCCTCACATATTCTAAGTTTCGTTCGATTAGAAACCCCCCTGAATATATTACATGCTTCTGACCTCAAGGGTAATCAGATGGAAAGACACTTCTGCCGACCAGTGCAGAATCCTTAGCACACTAGCCCTGAAATTCAATTTGTATAATATCACAATGGGTGAGACAAGATCAGGTCACAAGAAAGGAGTTTTCATCCAAGTCTTCCTCCAAAAGATTCAATCTTGGCATCATGTCCAGAGACATTTATCCCACCCCTCCCAAAGAAACAGATGAAGCCTCAGAAGCTGATGAGATTTGAACTGTTACCAACTTTTAAAATAGGCTTCAGAGCTGTCAGCATCCCAGTTCCAATCCTTCACAGACTGCAACATATTCACATGATTCAGCATTATTTTATTAGATGTCAAATTTTTCATACTTCAAGAGATTTTTTTGTAAAACTGGAAAGGTTCGATTGGTTTTCCTATAGTGGCCAGTTAGAGTGCTCTAGCTTTTGTGAAATAAGATATCTAACCTAGTATGAACACATACTAAACGCCCAGCTGTTTGGTAAGAGAGAGCAATTAGGCTGCCTGTAGCAGTGCTGCAGAAATACCTGCTCAAAGAGGCACAATGTGCTCCTCAGGCCCCACATCATGCAGGTACACAGTGTGCAGGTGATATGAAAAACAATGGCTCTAGGACTAGATGAAAACTGAGTGGGACTTCAAGGGTCAGTATGGTGGATTGACATGCCAGACCGGGCAGTACAGGTTCTATATAGGAACCAGCCCAAAAGATGCCCCCTCTCTGCAATGACCATACATGTAAAAGAACAGGAATTTTTGCCACTTAAATCTCAAAAGATTGATTCCAAATAACTGAGGAGTACTGGGGGGAAGACACAGCTTCCAATCATATGCAGACCAAAAAGAAACAAACTCACAACACCTAGAAAATGAGTGCACGCCCACTCTCTAGCCACTGCCAGGGCTGTCTAGATAGCACAAACATGCCACAGTCCCACAGGCTCAGGTTCAGAGGAACTACAGGTTTGTAGCTCTTTTGGGGATCCAGCTTTAAGATGGCACATTTGTGACCTTTAAAGTGGTAATTGGCTCTAAGGTAGCATCAGGGTATGCTTTTCAACTCCATCCAGTATAAACCCATGCACTGCAATTTTTACCCTCCTCAGATTCCAGGGCTGGGTCAGACCTTTGTGTACCATGCTTTCTAGAAACTGGGGTTTGGCAGACCTACCTTACCTTCTAATTATTGTTGTTTGTGAGCATATGAAAAATGAAAGAGGCCAAAAACACAGCAACTGAAGGAAAAAGCAAATCAACTGAGCTACTGCTTGGAGCCACATGAACAGGCTTGTTGCAAGAGATGGTCTTTGGCTGCTCTGGTTCAATGCCTCAGTGTGAGTGAGTACCACATAATAGCAATGTTGATATCACTGCTGACTCTCCTTATGGAAAACCAGTTATTTCACCCTCTGGCCTAACTTGGCAGCACTTAGGGAAGCACAGGCAGCACCATCCAGGCACCTGAAGAGTTTTTCTCTATTTTGTACAAATGGAGAATTCGCAGGTGAGAATCTCCGAGAAGAATGCCACAAAAGGTACGTTCACATACACATCTTTAGGTCTTTTGGAAACCCACCATCTTACGTATCTGTAAATATCTTAAACCAAGATGCAGTATAGTAACTGATGCAAAATGCATTGTTAGCAGGCCTACCAGTAACAATGCACGAGCTTAATGCATGGCATAACAAACTACACATCAATATGTGATCAACAACAGCTCTTGAGCTCTGGCCTGTAAGTGCACCCTGCAGGGGTGATGACATCGTTTGTGCTAAATGCCAACTGAACTCCAGACCTCCATTCTCAGCTGACTGAGCAAACCCACAACAGATGGAGGGGTACACCAAAGAACAGGCACATGCTCAGTCAACTCACAAACTTTTGATAACATGACTTCCCCTTCAACCCAGATTAGTTCCAGCTAGACAGTGTTTGTGTCACAGGAGAAAAAGGCAAGACAAGTAGATTAAGGAGGAAGAACTGTACATTTTTTATCACTGCCATATTTATAGCATGAGAGTCAATGCAAAAGCATTCTTAATCTGGTAAGTCAGGTGCAAGGCTCAGTATTACTTCTTCAGAGAAACTCATGTTGTCACTTAAAAACGTTTTGGCTACAATAGTGCATCTTACTTCAAACATGCCACACACAAAGGTACTTTATGAGTAACCAGGAAAAGCTGCTTCTTTATAGTGACGATCTACTCCTAAATTAAAAAGCTCTAACATATCTCTAAGACAAAACAAGTACACTCAGAATAATGCAAGACCTTAAAGGAATGCTATTGAGCAAGTCTAAGAACTGTCTAGATTAAATTTCACTACATCAACAATTAACAGTGAGAGCAGAATCAGAGAATCACAGAATACTCTATGTTGGAAGGGACACACAAGGTTCATCAGCCCAGCTTTAAGTGAATGGCCCATAGAGGGATTGAACGTCTGACCTGGGTGTTAATAGCACCATGCTCACCTCCCAGACAGATAAATACAAAGCTCGGTGACTTCATTTGAGTCTGACCACAGCACAGGTCACATAGGTATTTTATAGGATGCATGTGTATGTTTCCACTCAAAAATTGTTTCTATTACCTTCGACAGTACCTTTTTATTGTATAAATTGCTGTACAGTTTGCAGATAGTTCCAGTTTTTGGAGCTCAGGACATGTGCATTTCCATGAGTGTTTAACAGTTCTGGACAGCTTGTTCTGCAGTCCTAATCCCATACACATCCTTCACCACGCTGCAGGTGAACTGGCTCTCAGCAGCAGGAAGGACATGACTCTACAAGAAGTACCAGCTCATTTGTTGGATTGGTGCTTTGAACACTGGCTACTATATTCCAAATTTTCTTTTATAATGATAGCACTACCCTACTGGCCAGGTACAAAGGACAGGTGATAAGATATCTTTAAGCAAATATTTTACACAAAATACATGAAGGAAGTTAATGCCTGACACTGGAGAGGGCGATAGCAGTGGCATTCCATACAAGGGAACTCCTGCTCATGTAAACAATGTATTACATGTTGGAGATTAACAGCAACATGGCTAAGGAATGCAATTTTTAAGGCATTAGTGTGGAGAAATTTTCAGGTTTTAGTCCACAGAAAGCAACTTTGACATTGAGATTTTGAATATGCTAGATCCTCCTCCTGGGAGAATTTCAAACGTGGCAATATTTTTCTCCTCACCTCTTTTATGTATTTCTCCCAAACATTTAAGCACCTGCATTTTGTAAAGTTACTCATTGGTAAAGTCCTGGATTCATTTTTGTTCCTATGAGGTATGACAGTTCATTCTGGGCTTGAGTTTTTCCACTTGCTTTAGCAATATTCGTAAGTTTACACATGTGCTTAGATATACCTTGGATTGGGATTTAAGAGAAACAGCTCTGTGAGTTTGCTTGCATATCCAACTTCTTTCCCTGTGCTGTTATACACTCAGAACAAAAATGCTCAAGTTTCAAATCAATTGTTCCAAAGATTTGTAAGCATATTAGGAGGATGTCAGTCACACTAATTTAAGTCACCCTGCTGTGCAAAAGAAACTGTTCAAAAAAGTCATGCTCCCTCTCAATCACAACGTACTATAATCTGGCATAACCAATTCAGAAAATATCAGACCCATAACTATACAATGTGAAATTTAGTGTTGATAAGATGATTTTTAATTAGAATTTAAGCTCATTTTGCAGTTACTCTATGAGACCCATTTTCATCTTTAGCCACCTAGTATTGAAAACTAAAGATCTGCTGTATGCAGTATTTAATAGGTCGAACATAATGAAATTACAGATGTAGATAAGAGAGAATCCTTTATTCAGTGAGAAAAAAACAAATTCAAATCTAGAAAAGAGTACATACTGAGCAGAAGTGGTTGGAAAGTTTTCATTAAAACAGGTACATGCCCTGTTCTCCTGCTTGATTCCCTCCCAGCACCCTCAGGAAATTAGGAAAACTCTACAGAAAAAGCTACTCATAAAAAGTTTTCTAAGGAAAATTATGCTATTTGAAACTATACAAACTATTTTATTTGCCATTCAAAACTACATGAATGGGAAAAGAAGATACTACTATTTGTTTTTAAAAAATTAAAGTCAAATTGTTCTTAATCAAGTTTCTTGAGCCACTTTAAGTCCATTCTTTTCCACATGTAGAGTTAGTAAGGACAAATAAGATTTTGCATCGAGAAGCACTTGAGATGCTGGGTTTTATTGCAACTTAGGATATACCTGTATGCCACTTTTTTGATGAATCTCAGTATTAAACTATGCTTTAAATGTGTATTTCCATGAATAAATAATTTCTTTAAAAATGTAAAGGTTTGAATGAACTATTTAAGATGAGATGCATACCAATCTGCTTGCACATGTCAGAATCATGCTCAATTTCCTTTTTGATCAGAAGATTTTCTAACCCTGTCACTAACAAACTTCAATGATTTGTCTGGTCACAAGGTGAAATCCCATTGAAACAGTGCTTCCTGAAACTCATAAATATCCCAGGTACATGAAAAGAAATTGAAAATTTTGCATATTTGAAGATTTTTGTTATGCATTTTAATATAATAATTATAGCAGAATCCAAGTTTTACAATGTAAAATCAGGAACCCCAAAAGTGATTTCTGAAGAGCCTCTCGTGACTTGGAATGAAGCAACCACAGGAAATCTCATCTGGGGAAATGTGATAGTTTAGTAGAAACAGTTTGAGAAACTCAGAACAAAAGTTAGAATGTCCACGACATGAAAGGAAGACTTTACCTTCGTTTTTGCCCTTTCCATCCAACTGTACAGCAATGTAAATTAGTGGGAAAACCACTATTTTGATTCTTCCCTATTTGGTTCCAAATGATATAAAATAGGGGTTTTCCCACCTATTTCCCCATTCCCCTGCTCATACCATACATCCTTCTTCTTGCATCTTGGTAAAAAAGTGGAAATAAGAAAGAGAAAGGAACTAGACAAGTGAAAAATAAACCCTCCTCCCCTGATGAATAGGCAATGCTTCTTAGAGAAAGCTTTCAAAAGGGAATAAAGTTTGCATCCAAAAAAAAACCCAGTTAGTGGGAAGGGAATCTTGCAGCTATGAAACCAGTTTTGTATCAGTGTTTCAAAGCACTCAAAAGTATTTTTCTATTTTTCCTATAAAAAAAAAAACCAAAACCAAACAAAAACCCAACACACACACACAAAAACCAACAACAAACAAAACAAAATTAAAAAAAAAAAGAACCACAACAACCTCTAACAACCAACCACTACCAAAATCCATCAACTAAACACCAACTTTTGCCCTGGCTCTCATAGTCGGGTTTGGCACTTCACACTCTTCTGGGAAGGGCTAATTGTAGGGATGCTACATTTACATCTGCACCTGCATTTTGCAACAACTCCCAGCTGCTTCAGTGAAGAGAACAAAAGCCAATTCCCAAATTCAGCCACTCAATCTTGACATCTAAGTATAAAACACATTCACCTTTTATGAGCTGGCACAAAGCCTGTGCACTAGTTAAATTTCACTTTAGTCTGTAAGGATTTTTGCAAGGACTCTTCTGGGTCTTTCCACAGACATGATTTCCCTCTTCCTGAGTGAGCTCCTGTGCACAACTCAAGAAATTAACAACTCATAGGAAGATCTCATTTGCTCTGATTATATCAGAACATCATTGACTCCTCTCTCTGAGACTATTCTACTGCTGCAACTTTGGATATAGGTAGCAAATATTGAAAACACCTAGGTCAGCTGACCTTTGTGGCTTTGTGCATTGACTCATCTTTATTTTCAATTTTCTTTGCTTTTCCAACTTTAAAAGCCTGTGAGGGGATTTTTGTTGAAGTGTGTCAGTAGCAAAATCAGGGCACTAGCTTGTTAAATAAACAATCAGCCCCCAAGCTATTCCAGAAAAAGGATGAGATTTCTCATACTTACATCTTTTGTGAGTTCAGGTTTATTTAGGTTTCTAATCCCTCAAGGCAAGCATGCAATGTGTAAAGTAGAAGCCAATAAGAAACATTTTTCCCCTATTGCTTACCAAGAAGGAAGAAGGCTTTTAAAAACAGATCAGAATGCCACACTTCATTAATCAGCATCAGCCTTCCTTGTCTAATAAACTTTGTCCTTTATTTTTCTATTGCAGTTATTTGCATCTATTTTTAAAAGGTAGCTTAGCTTCCATATAAACAAGATATTAGGTGGCCAATGGCTCTTAATGCTTACACTCTAAGAGGAACATCCAAGTGGAAGGAAATATCTTTTCCTTTTTTATTTTTCTTTTGAGTCTAAGAATGCATGTTTATTATTCAAAAATAGTCCAGGCTGTATAGTTAAATGCAACTGGTTTGAAAGAGACACTTAAGAAATGGTAGAAGAAATTAATTCTTCTTTGTTAAAACATCCAGGATCTCACACATACTAAAGGTTTTATTTGTCTATACCTAGGTACATGCAAAGACATAAAGGATATTAATTTTCCATATGAATGCAAAGATTCTCAGAAGGATGCAAAGAAACCTGACACCAGAAACCTTTCTCTCAGATTTGGTTGAAGAAAATGACACCTTAATAGAATGGCTGGCTGAAGTTCACAAAGCTTGAAAACAACTCTGAATCTGTTTTCAAACATTCATAGTTTCCCATTAGCATTAGAGATGAGTCTGAATTTTCAAGTTGAAGGATATTCAGATCCAGGATGAAATTATAAGAGAGAAGGCCAGCAATATACTGAGGTCCTAAATCTGAATATAGCTGCATTCAAAAGCCCTTGGAACCTAACTGTGCACGAGAGCTTCTTTTTAAATAAACCAAAGATAAGAAACCTTACTGAACTCTCAGTCTAGTTGAAGTGCATACATGAGATAAGTGGAAAGAAAATACTCTATTTTATTACAGGAGGAAAATTAGGGTTCCCTAGTGAGCCCCAGCAGAATCGGCTGCATCTCTAACTGTGGTCAGCGGAAGTTAATGGTGACCCATTCACAACTGAGGCCCAAGTATATTATCTCATGGTAAGGAGACTACTTTATTTTTTTTTCATTTTGCAGCAAGTAAAGCAAATTTCACCTTAGGTGGATTTAGTGTGCTTATATAAGAGCAGAGAACACAAGTGGTTCTATAGAAAAAGAAAGCCACATGTATAATTTCATATCTTTTGCTTATTAAAGAATAGCAAAGCTTTCCAGAGGTTTCCCCAGTGTCTCTCTTGTGACCACTGACTGCCTCTATACTGCATTATTTTGTGAAAAACAGAAAGAAACTTTTTATAAAGTTCACCACAATTTGTTACTGCTCAGCAGGAACATAATCTGGACTTCTTGCAGTGCTGTAACCCAATTTATTTCCCTGTCAGACCACTTGATGGATGTGTCTATAGAGTTCTCAAACAGGAGATAAAACTTTTTACCACTGAAGGCAGATAGTACTTTGCCTTTCATTTGCCATCCAGGTGTTCAACCATCACCTGCTCAGCAGGGCTTCACTAATTGAGTTCTCAGTTTTTTGAACAGCATATTTAACTTTTTTTCCATTTAGACTTAGAGCAGAAATAAAATATAAACGTTTCCATAGATGAAAATCTCCAATCTCTGGCATTTGCAGCCTGAGCAATATGTTATTCCTTCATTTTAACTCACAGCAATGCTGACCATAAATGCAGCCAAAGAATGAGCATTCAGACCAGCTGCACTGAGGCTCTGAGTGAGATGTGTGTCTGAAAAAGCAAGACACATGTATTCACAAAGTTTTCCTAATATATTCCCCTTTATAAGAGTGCTAAAAATACTTCAGCTTTCAATGCTGTCTTTATCAAACTTTGAAAGGTACAACCACACCTACATATGAATGGGAAATCCCCTCTGAAAATGTATTAAGGCATTTTAATAACAATAGGTTCATGATTATTCTCACCTGTGCCAAATAGCTGTTTGTCTAAGCTTAAAGGCAGGTAACAACACACTGAGTAATGGCAATTTGCTATTATTTAAAACGGTATTTCCAATTTGTGCAGCAAATAATTCAACCTTCTCAATTTATGAAACTGAAATTTTAGAATAGAACTTTTCCAGAAAATTCACAATAGATTGAATAAGTTTTGATGACCAACTTGTTTCAAGGGAATCACTGCTAAAGGCAACAGAATCTATCAGAGCTGGAGAATAGAAATATCTGGATACACCAGATATTTATACTCAAGGTACCATATGACAATTATTAGCCACCATTCTAATTCTGTGAATGGTGAGCAGACTTGAGAGCCAAGCATTGTACATGAAAGACAAGAGCAACAACATTGCTGCAAGAGTTGTTTTAGGGCCCAGCAACAAACAGTCCAGGATATAGAAATTAAACTGACTTTGCCATCAATACATTGATTAGTAAAAACTCTTAAGTGATGGCAAACAGGACTAAATGCAGAGATAACCACAGGAAAAGCAAAGCAAGCTCATAGCACACTGATTTTTAAAAGTCCACTTCAAATCTACCTACTGTCCCAAGCTTTCCTCAGTAAAACTAACTTTTAAAATCAGTGAGTACATTTTCTTTATGAAATTAAGCCTTTTTTCCAAGGATCCAGATATTCATTTCAGGCTGGAAAAAAAGTAAATCAGCCTTTTGTAGGGGTCTGAAAGCCAGAATAAAATTGCCCATCACTGTGCTCTGCTCTTCTTCCCCTAATCCCCTTCACCAGCCCAATATCAATATTCAAACTAAATGCAGCTCAAACTCCAGGGATGTTTTTTTCTTTTTTTTAACATTCAAGAAAATGTGAAGTTAATTTGCCTTTGTCAGATCTGTATCTAGTCTTCTAAATCTAAGAAAACATAACCCATAGCTTTCCAGGTTATTCTCCACCAGTAGGAATTAATTCATCATGAGTCTCTGCAGTCCAGGGTTTTTCACTGAGGGTTAGATCACCACCTTTCCAGGCTTTTAGAGCTGTTGTTTTAATGAGACATTTGCAAATATCTTTGTGAAAAGTATCAAGGCAGGCAATGGCTAATAAAAGTGAACCTCACTAAGATGCTATTTTCTCAGCAACCAAGTAACTGCCTTCTGGGAACTATTGCAGAAACCAAAGTTATAGATAGTGCATTCAGAAGCCAAGATTAAAGTTCAAAAATAATCATGTGTTAGAAACACACTTATTAAAGAAGAAACGTATTTACTCAGAAATCCTCAGAAAATAAATGCTTTATGCAGAGAATATCCTGAAAAACGTGCAATAGATGCTCTGATTTTCATACCAAAGTCACAGCTTTCCAGAAGTGGAGCATTTGCTTTGCAAGTAAATCATATTCAGCTTTAATGGTGACATTTCAGAATCCCCAACAATCTATCTGGGTGTGCACATAAGGTTTTTGTTCCTCTTGTTCCCACAAAAAGAAAGAGTTCACTGCTTTCCATCTACTATTGCTTCTCCATGGGAATACCACCAATACAGAAGCTGCCATATCAAGAGCTGGATCATCTTCCAAACTTCTCTTGAGTCAGAAATAATACTGAGAAGATGGCTAGGGCACCAGATTCATTGCATTGAAGATGATGTTGCAAAATTGGAAAAACCTTAATCAATTTAAGTGGTTCAATAAAGTTTGACCAGCATCAAGACTGAAAAGACTGGAATTGCAGAAAAGATGACAGCATTGATTAAGGTATTAAGAGGCAAGATTTCTCTCTCACAACACCCAAGGGCAAAGTTTACTTAAAAGGGAAAAAAAGACAGTGTGAGATGGCAATTTCTCAGTTTTCTAGTGTTGGCTGAATTGGGTATATATAACCTGGCCATAACACCTCCATTCCCCCAAACTAGCCCTCTTTTAGTCACTTTCAAAATACTTTGTCTTCCACACCTGCTGAAGGTTCCCACCCTAGAAATCCAAACCAGCTCTCAAGTTCTCAATCTTCCTCTAAAAGATACATCTCTAAGGAAATCATCTCACAGCAGAAATTGCACCTTAGTATTTTCCCTCTTCATTACATATGTCTTAAACCTGGATCTCTTAAGTTCCCCTCATTTCAGCTAAGATTAAGTGCAGTACAAAATGTTTATCCTGAATGAACCAGGACTACAAAAGCATCTTTTCATTCCAGGGTTTTGCTACTTCAGAAAGTAAGAACTTCAGAACTGCATTAAGGGGTGAATTAAAATATTCCATTATTTTAGTTCAAACATTGACAAATACTGATTTTAAAATTATTAGGTACATCTACAATGCCATAAAAATAGTACTTGCTACCAAAAATATTATAAAAGCATATAAGTTATTTAAAGTTTGCTATCAAGTTTTCATAAGCATCTGTGAAATTCCAGTCAATCTAACAGAAAAAACCTAGAAGTTCTACTTCCACTCCTATTTCAAAAGCCAAGAATTATCATAGTTCTTAGAGTTTAGATGTAGTAAATTTGTGTTTAGGAAAAACATATCTATTTCAGATTTTAAATAACTGCAAAAGTAGGTTTCTGATTGTAAATAAAGATTACATTAAGCAGTTCAATATCAATCAACATACATGAAATTTATTTTCATCTTTTTCACATGGCAAGTCCTAGTTAAAAACTTAGCAGGTTTAACACTTAACATGGTTATTCCACAATCAACACCAAAATCATATTCATGCTTTTGCAATGCCAACAGCTATTGTAAGAAAAAGCTCTGTTACAAATTACTCTAACAGCAGGATTTTACAATAGATGAACACAGGAGTAATTTATAATGCATTTGTTGCTATTAAAAAGCAAATAAACATTTATAGTCTGTGCTAATTAACTTTACTGCTGAATTAGTAGTATTCCTCACTCTTCTTAATTAGAAGAAATATTGCAAGTATGGCATTAAAGTCAAACCCTTCAGTGCAGTAAAGGCTGACATATTTTAAAACCTCTCATCCTCTAAAATACATGGAGCTCTTGGAGCTACATGCACCAGGTTCAGTACTGACACCCTTCACTATGCATGAATGTGGAGCAGCTTAAGGAGGAAGTGTCAGAAATATATTACCATAGTTTGAGCAAAAAGTCTAAGTACAGCTATTATTAGACCTGCCTTAACCATAATCAAGCAAGTACCACCCAGTGCAACACAAGGAAGCTAATATACCTAAATATCAGGGCACATTGTCCCAGCACATCTGTCCATGGAAGTGGAAATTCAGCTTGGCTATGACTAAAATCTCCATCAGCTGTCACAAAGTACATGAAGTATTTACCTTGTGCATCAATAAACATTTCACTGTTTTGTGGATTTTTTTTTTACCTTGTTTTGCTGTTGCCAATCCCAGTAGTACTTTGGGGCAAATCTGAAGACACATCCAGTTTGTTCTCATGACAAAAAACAAAGTAACAAGTATATCATCTTACCTCTGCTGAAGTCAACAGTCATGTCAGGACCGAGCCTGCATGAAAGCAGAAAAGCAACTGACAGCAGAATCTCTGAAATACCCATTGGAATTAATCTTTTTCTTCATCTTGGTAAATAGAATATTCTCAAAGATCTGGGCTGTGCTCAAAAGGTAGCAAAGGACCTGTCAAAAGAAAGAGAACAACATAGTGAATGAACTCTCTACCCCACGCCCCTCTGAGGAAGAGTTCCTCAACTTCCTGAATTTCCTCATGAATGCCACGTCAGTGAAGTAAAGAATAAATTATGCTTTGCTCTTCTCTAGGCACACTTATTGTCTTCACATCTTGAATGAGAGGTCAGTTATTAATTAAAACTGTTATTTATCTCAATAAACATATTACAATATAGTGGTGAGAATTTGTTACAATGCCTCATCAAATGCCTGCACGCTGCAGGCAATACTCAAAGTTTGACCTAAAAGTTAATTTAAAATACCAACCAGAAGAGTTCCTACTACAGCCATGAAGTGTTGGTTGATAATCTGTCAGGAGTCAGATGTTTAGGTGCAGATCCCTGCACCTATATTTGGTTTTTATGATTTAAAAGAGATCCAGTAGACTTCCTCCACGATAACCATATTTCTGCCATTCCAAAAGGCAGAACGAGACCCTACCACAGACAAATACAAATGCCAGTGCTTACTGTGTCATAAAAACATTCCAAGACTGGATACCATTTTCTTTCATTTAATTAAAGCAATACAATTTCTCTCATTTATAAGCAAAACTGATTTTTGTCAGCCTACCAACATATTTTTCAAATTATCAGTGCCACTCAATATTTTCAGGCTCTTTTTTTTAGCTGAGGAAAAGCAATTACTACCAGCTTGCCAAGCACATGATTATGTAAGTACCATTTCACGAGCACTGAAGACCAGGAGGTTCAGAACCTTGAAGCTAACTTCTTGCTTGCTCTTTTCTGCAACTTCAGTTTGATGCCTTGGAAAGGGGTATTGTATTAGAGATCTGACATCATAGTTTGCTCCATTTAGATTGGATATAATGATTCTCGGAAGAACACCGTAAGTTTGGGGGGCTTAAGTGACGCTTCAGACCTTTTAGTAGCCATGAACACATGGATTGAGTGCTTCAGAACTCTGTCTGTACTCATATTACTGAAACCCTTGTAAATGTTGACAGAAACACAAAGTCTTGCTTCTGAATCAGGCAAAGATGTTGCTCTTACAAAAAAAATATGGTATTGAATATATACAAATGTGAGTGCACACGAGCATATTTTTATATGACCATCTTCAAAAGCTTAGAAAGTGCTTCATATATGAAGTTTTCCAGAGGTTTGACTGCCACATAGCCACCTCACATTACGAAAGGACACACACCACTGCACTACTGCCACATTATACAGCATAATGCTCACAGAAACAAACTGAGCAACTCACCCTGTGCTTCTTTATGATCTAACCACGGTTATAAGTCTATGAAACCAATCTAATATTTGCTGCATTGCTACTGATTCACTCAAGGGTGAATAAATCAAGAGTCCTGTCCACGTGGGAAAGATTGACAAACACAAATATGCCATGCACCACATGACACAGCAAATTTAGAATTCCTTGTAGTGTTCAGCATCACAGTTCTACAGATGTTGACCCTGACTAGCTGCAAAGAAGCTGATCTACCCTTTAACTATGGTTAACAAACCAGAGGCAGATGGGTGACAGTACAAGTGATACAAACATTCAAAATGCCCAGACACATGGAGCTGGCACCACTTGTTCCTTCCAGGAGATGGTAATCAATGCAAATCTGTGCATTAGTTATGAGGTGTTTTAATTCCAAAAATAAACATTCTGTGATTGATGAATTTTTCCCAGCTGTTGTCTATATAGCTGTTTAATTAGAGCATGCTGGCAGAGGCTGTTAATCCTTTACTGAGTTGCCGACTCCACGGCATTCCACTTTCTGCAGGGCAGGGTAACAGTTGGTAGAGGGACTTGGGCGGCTGGTCAGGGCACCTGACATTTGGCAAAGGATCAAAGCATGATATGACAAGCCAAATTCCATCAGCTTCCTAAAAATACTAGCAGGTTAACAAACAAAGTGCTTTAATTGCTGGTGCTACAGTCTTTGATGGACACTAGATCTAAAAGCACAGAAGTGCCTACTTCATGTTACTGTAGCTCAGTAGAGAAAAGGGGTGCCAGCCAACCATAAGTACCAGGGCAGAAACAAACCAGCTGCCTTTGGAAAAAACCAAACCTGCCACAAGCTCTGGTATTTGCTTTAAGCATTTGACCTCCTGAATCCATATGATTCCCTTGCTGGAATACTCCATCAGGGAAAGGAAATCCCTGGCTTCGGTATCACGTGATATATGCCTAACCAGGGCCTTAGAGGTGGAGATTCCCAAATGGGTACAAAGCAGGGGAAGCCCACACTACTCCCACACCGAAGATTTTAAGGCCTGACTCAAGGAATGACATCCAGAGGCCAGCAGGATGCTTATTTTCATCCACCCAGTGCATCACAAGTGGCAACAGAACTGCCAGTTGTGAAAACAGCTCCTGCACTGCACGTATCTGTCCATGAAAAGCTGAGATTTCCAAATTCACTCCACACATGCCAACAGCTTTTAGATGCTTTCAAGCTCAGTAATACTCACACTGGTCATTTACAGATGAAAGCAGCTTACTAACAATTCCCTGAGCCAACTAGATGTTTAGGATACAGACCTAAAACAGAAAAGAGTTAGAAGGCTTCCTATTCTTAATCTTGCTTTTGTTTTATAGAGGCTGCTACAGATTAGATTCTTTACAGTACCAAGAGGTTCAGAATTCAGTCATCAAACTGGGTCCCTGGAATCAGTCACAATTCATGTCACAAACAAATAAAAACCCTTATTGTATTCCAGCTGCAGGGAAAAGTTACCTTGCCAGCAGCATAATCTTTTATAGTGAATGACAAATTGTACTGAATGTACAAATTCATCCACGTTCAATTGCATTCATGTTGAAAAGTTTATGAAAAATTAAAGTATATCCATTTAAGAATAATTCATTTATTATCTTTAACTCTTGGGTACTTTAAACTCAATTTGCCACTAAAAGTTTTTGATCACAGCTAACAAACTCAATCTCAACTGCAAAACACATCCAAAAAGCTTTTTCCATTAGAAAAAAATTTTTATCCCCTTTTTCAACAGTAAACTTTTCAACTCAATTAAAAATATTTGTGATTTATTGCTAAATTATGTCATGCCAATATACAGGAAAAAATACCAGTTCAAAAGACAACTGTTTTGGCAAAAGAGATTTAAGCCTAGTACCAGAACTACCCTCATGGGTTATGGTTCTTTGCATGTGGTAACTGCTTCTAGACAATGAATTAAATTAAATACTAGTCTCACCAAATCCTGACCCACCCAGGTACTTGACATTTTGTCCAAGGTAGTGCCATAGTCTCCTTTATTTGAAAGAAAGTAACAAATGAATGTAGATTATATGGTAGTGAGAAGAGGCTTAGATTCTGTCTCTCCTCTTCCTTTCCTCATCCCTAAATCTAAAACAAGAAAAAAAAGCTTTGGTATTTGAGATTTTAAAGGAGGAGTTACACCAAAAGGTCTTTTTGTTGCTTAGTGGCTCAGCAGCCTAAAGGCAGCTAAAACAACATTGCTCACTACCTAATTTCCTATCCACTTCTAAAAGAGTTGCAAAAGACAAAATTCGTATCAGAGGAAGAACAGTCACGAACAAGCATGGCAAAACTGGCAAAAACCAGTGCCAAGTCTTACACCATCCTATTCAGCAGCTCTGCTGGATGCTTTGCTTGCAGCAATTCAAATTTTGCAAGCAGTGACATGGAGCTTACCTTATCATTTGTCATAATACTTTTCTAAAAGACAAATGATCAACTTCACAAGCTTAGGAGAGCTTTCCCTGCAGCTGTGTTACCTGGAGAACACTTCACTGAACTTACCAGAAAGTAGAAAAGAAAGAAATGACAATTTTATAACCAAAGAAGACAAAGCAAAGCTTTCCCTGGTTTTAGCAATAGTAGGATTTTACACAAAGCCATTTAGCATTTCATACTCGAGTATGAGTTGTACATGAAAGCAGAGCCTGACCCTCTAAACAGTTATTCCAGAAGTTTAATGTCTGCATGGTATACTCTGTCTACATACTTCATGCTCTTATTTATCTAAACAGCTAAGAAAAAAGGAAAATACAAGGAGAGAACAGAGCTGGAAGAAAATAAATAAATAAAACTCTACAGAAGGAAAATTAAGGGACCGATTTATTTCCTGGGAGCTGATCCTGTGGAGGCAGCAGCAACCAGTTTCCTTAGCACCAGATATCTATTACAATACAAAGAGTAACAAAGGAAACCTGTGAGCAGTGTTGCACATGCCCCACAGTTTTTCCGTTAAGATCACAGGCTACTTGGAGTTCATTGTCCTGATTCCCACGTTGTCCAACTCATCACTAAATACACACCAGTATCTTCAGAATATAGTCAGTCATACTTCATTGTTTTGCACTTTTTCCTATATAAACTAAGAGGTTATATAATCTCCTGATTTTCTTAAATTGCTTAATAGACACTACACCATATTTAAATTGAGCTTTAATACCAAAGAAATCACCACTTAAGAATATAAAACTAAAAATCTATACTAGATAGACAATTCAAAACATCATAATACTTCAATACTACCTCTGCTGCTCTTTATCTCCTCCATAGACATAGGTTTTGAAACTCCCACAATAAGTTATAGGGTGATGATTATTCAGTAGATTTTGTAACAAGATCTCCCATGTCCTCTCTTCCTTTTAAATCTGATCACCTCTCCAGAAACTTTTTTTTCTTTTCAGAAGACCAAATTTCCTGCATAAACTAGCATGTGAGTGAATATAAAGTTTTTCTAGTAATCACTGCTGTATGAGTATCTTGATGTCATATTCCTCCAGCTAAAGCAGCAAGTTTTCAGCAGTGCCAGTTCTCAAACAAGCCCCACTCCCCAGAGATGAAGTTACTGCCGTGTGCCACCAGCCCCAGGACAGCCTGGGGACTAGCACCTTCCCACATCCCCTTCTTACTGCACTGCTCACTGCCCCTCACCTTCCCTGGGCTGGAGTTTTGAGCTGCAGAGACACCAGCTTTCCCCAGGATAGGACTTCTCACATCAGTTAGGGCCATTTTTTGTCATCTTGCTCCATAGCATAAGCCAGATTTGTTACTTGCCACATACTGATCAAATGCACATCATTCCTCATATGCCCTCATTTCATACCCTCACTACTCACCTGAGACAAAGCTTGTGCTGATGAAAAAACAGAAGGAAAAAAGCCCAGGTATGCTATGTAACACTGCAGAATGGTTAGGTCTTAACATCAGCTTCATAAGATAAGGAAAGGGATAACATATGCAGAAGTCACTCTCATGTTGTTTTAATTTTTTATGTCTATCAAGAAATAAAATCAAGGTGACAATATTTTAATCTTTAATGCAGTCAGGCCTTTGCCTACTCAGTACTTTGTGTCCACTGAAATGTGAATTTTCTCCTCATAAAGCACAGGTTTAGGGCACTGCATAAAATTCACAGAGAAGTTCAGAGGAAAAAAAAAAACCAAAACAAAACCCAAACAAACAGAAAAAGCCACTCTTGTACATCTCCTTTAACACACCATGGACTGGAGGCAGAGCTTTAGAAAGTCTTTGCACAGTAGACATTTAAAAGCAGAGCTGAAGCCAGCTTTGATGCTGTGACCTGGCCTTGGTCTTTTTCTTCCTCATTCCTAGCAGAATTATCCAGCTTTTGCTGTTTCCCAACACAACTCACCATATTTGTTAGGCAGGCTCAGATGACAGAAGATGTTCATCCATTCAGAGTCTGAATGGCCAGGTTTTCAGAGGAAATCCCACAGGACCATCAGGACAACTGTTCCCTCAAGAAGTACCCTTCTGTTTTCAGTTTCCTTCCCTCTTTCAGAGTCAGACAAGAAAGGTCTAATAACAATCCCAAATTCTGAATCCCAAAGGAATGTAAAACAGCCTGTAAGGCAAATTTATTAACAATCTGATCTAAACACCCACAAACCAGAAACACCCTAATAACATTTTTGAGGAAATTAATTTCAGACTTTAAGATAGATTTTTGTACCAGGCACAAGAGTCAGAAAAAAACTGTAATGAAAGCAATTACTTTTCAAATATCAAACAACAAAAATTCAGGGCCAAAACAAAAGCATGAGTCGATCCATTGAGATTTAAGCACACCAAGGCACCATGTGAAATCACTATTTATAATTTTAACACCTTGAGACTGACTAATCTTCAATGCTGGATAGAGGGTGAGAGAAATGGTTTTCAGTTGCACTTGTGAAAGACTCCACAGATTTCAAGTGACTTCTACATGCAAATGTAGCCCTTCCTCCACTGGGCAGGAACCCTGCTCCAGTTACTATACTAGGCATCACTCCTGCCTATGATGGAACTTTGGTGCTCTGACAAACAGTACTCAACACACAGATAAGCACTTTGGCCCTGGATGCCCTCTGATATTCTCAAAGTTTAGAAGAACCCTCTCTTCCCATGGACTTTATTTAAAATTGCTGACCTTTGTGACAAAATCACCAGTAAACATGTGTAAAGAAAGGCAATAGCAAAGGGACTGTCAGCATATAAATCTCAATTCCTTTTGGTTCAGTGGAGTTGCTTCATACTTAAAACAGTGCAAGTGAAAATTGAATTTACTGCTCTAAAATTATCATTAAGTGGCCATTCCTATTATTCTCAATTTTTTTCCAGAATAAAGCAGTATTATTATTATTTTCAATTGTTTCTGTACACAACTGTTCTTTCCATAGCCAATTTTTTTTTCTCTAAAAAAATCATTATAATTTTTGCTTAATTAAGTTTTTCAAGCTTATAGGTTCTATTATCTAAAACTACCTAAAAAAAAGCTACTGGATTTTCTTGGTGGAACAGAGAAACACTCTACTGAAAATGATGACGACAGCATCTAAAGATTTCATAGTAAAAAGAAAAAAAATAGAACATAGAAACAAAAGTCAGCAAGAAAGAAAAAAGCAAGTTACTTCTCACAATTCTGTATTATAATAGAACCTCAGTTCTAACCACTACTAAGTGGGGATTCCTGCTGCACAAACTGGCAAAGTTGACACCCAAACATTCACCATGTTACACAAAAATATTAGCATACTGGCTTTCATGCACATAATGTCAAAGACTTCCAAAAAATGTCGTTATCCTGCTGGAAGGAAGTGATAACTCAAAACTTAAATACAAATTTATTTATAATATAAGAAGTTTACGCAGGTTTATTAATAAACAAAGGAGAAATAAGCAATCAGAGCATTTACACAAACTCCTATGCTCACATGCCTGTATACAGCCTTTTTAGTACCTTTTTTTTTCCCATCACTTCCCCCCACCAGCCCCCCCTTGTTATATCTGAACTGTATGCTTTCACCCATGCCATGTAAGATACCAAGGCCACAAGCCAAATTCCACTCTCAGTTACACAGATTCAACCTTTAATGTCAGAAGATTCACACCAGTGTAAACCAATAATAGATTTTGGCTGCCCTTATAGAGCCAATTTTGGCAGGTGGACGGAACAGAATTGAAAGTTGTATTTATTTACCTCAGGAAACTGGAATTCACATCCAGCTTAAAAGAGATTTGAAAGTTTTATGGCCCAAAAAGCTAATCTCTAATGGAATTCCCCACAGCATAAAACCACTATAAAGGAGAGTTCTTGCACAATTCATGTTTATGCCCCTAATTCCTGTTTAGAAGAGGTCCAGGAACAAACTGTAGGATACTGCAGAGCAGAGGCAAGGTGTAATTGTAGCAAAGGCACAGAGGTAGGACTTGGAGCCAGCACTACTTATTGTCAACCTGGCTGCTTGTGAAGGTTTGCCATTCCCCTGTGCCTTCTGAGAGCACTGAATTACAGATACAATGGCAGGGAAAGGGAAGGGAGGTAAAAATAAAGTGCCCTTTGAGAATTTTTAATAAGCCTAACAAAGAAATCATGCAACTTGGGAAGATGTAAATCACTTCTGAGCTGAAAAGCTCATTATTTATGCAATATAGGCAGTTATTTCAAAATTGCCATGGAAGTCATTAGGAATACAGTTTTTAATTCAGCAACAAATGCAATATACGATGTATATAAATAAAACGTATAAAATTGGAGTGAAGATACATTTTCAATGTCAACACACCATTAAACTGCAAGCAGCAGTCAAGCTCTATATTATCATTAGAAGGTGAGCTGCTTCTTCAAATTAGTACTCCTGGGAAAGGAAATAACGCATATTCGAAAAAGCAGCTGCTGCTGGCCAGTGCACCCTAACGGGCTTAAGATCAACTAAAGGAGGATCACTGCAGTGAGGCAGAGTTACAGCAGGAACATAACATTACTTCACCAAAACAGATCTTTAACACTTGGTAGCCCTACAAAAAATGTATATGTTAGGCAGAAGAACAAACAAGTCTGAATTTCAGGGAGCAAGCAGCAGAGCAGAGGAAGACAAGTTGCAGGACAGCAACACAGTAAGTGTGGCTGAGAGGCATGTGTGGAATTAACAAGAGCACTTCAAAGCTTTGCTTTGAGATGCAGTTGGCAGATATGCCATCCACAGAAGTTTAGTGTTGGGACTCATTTAAATAAAGAGCTAATTAGCAGTAGTGGGATGGTGACTGTCACCCACTAAGAGAAGCACTGAGATTCAATGTCCAAGTCAAAAGATTCATGTGGATTTTGCAGATTCAATTCTGTTGAGAAGGATGGTGTCAAGTTGTTTAAAGGAACTTCTCTAAGACACCTCCTTGTCACTGGATAAGATCTGGAGGCAGATTTGCTCTACAAGGTTTTGCACCAAGTCATGTAGCTCCTCAGCATCAGGGAACCTTGGTGCACTAAGAGCTGTTTCAACAACTGATCACAATGGAGCTTTTGAGTTTATTTCCATATCTAGGAAGCTCCCTTAGCTTCAAGCCACATAGCTTACTAGACCCAGGCAAACAAGAACACTTGACAGCAGAGCCCAGCCAAATAGCTTAGCTGGGATCAACAAGCTGTTAGAGCTGACTACACACATTTGAAAAAAATATTACATAAAGTGATATGTATCTAAGGTCACTGTGGGAGCCAGGAATCAGTGCCAAGACATTCTTGCAGGCTTCTCCTTTCCTTGGCTCATTCATGGACAGAGAGCCCAGCCCAAGCAGGGCTCAGTGGAAGCTTCTGCTGGCCCACCTCTGACGACTGTGGGGTCATGTTGCAGAGTCACTTATATTTAGATGAACAGGTGGGCAGCCCCATTTCCACTTTAATCAAGTTAACACTTTATATTTCTTCATGTTTTCCATATTCTAATTAGCTCACTGTTGCAAACTAGGGAATGGGCTACCCCAGCCTGTTAGAAGTTACAAATGCTGTTCCTCTACAAACATTAACATTTCTTCTCTTTACAGGGAGAAGTTTCAGTGCACAAATTTGAAAGCCCATGCCTTTTCTAACATCCCTAAATATGAAGATTTAACAGTGAAAAATGCCCCAAACTCATGTTAAAATTGACAGAGGAGATTAAAATTTAGCATTACTTTTATAGAGAAAGCTTATGGGTTAATGTCATATTAAACACTGCCATTTTCCCACTTCCTACAGGGAATTCTATGGGATTAGAAAAAGTTCATAGAATGGTTTGGGTTGGAAGGGGTTCAAAGATTAGCTAGTTCCAAACCCCTTGCTAATGGATGGGACACCTCGCACAAGACCAAGCTGTTCAAAGCCCCATCCAACCTGGCCTTGAACACTTCCAGGGATAGGGCACCCACAGCTCCTCTGGGTAACTTGTGCCAGTGTCTCTACCTTCACAGTAAATTGTTTCTAGCTAATATCCAACCTAAACATACCCTCTGTCAGCTTAAGCCCATTAGACCTTGTCCTGTCACTACATGGCTGTACAAAAAGTCCCTCTCCAGCTCTCTTGGAAGCCCCTTTAGATACTGGAAGGATTCTCCAAGTTCTCCCCAGAGACTCATCTTCTGCAGGCTGGACAATTTTAACTCCACCAGCCTGCCTTCATAGGAGAGGCATTCCAGTCCTTTGAGCATCTTCCTGGTCCTCCTCTCCAGGAGATAGAATGGGGGCTGCACTCTAACAGGTCCCCATCCTTCTTATCCATATTCTCCCTGCCAGATCTGGACACAGAACTCCAGGTTGAGGCTCACATGACAAGAGCAGCAGAATTCTCCCCCTTGATCTGCTGGTAACACTGCTTTTGATGAGGCCCAGGATGCTGTTGGCTTTCTGGGCTGCAAGAATACATTGGCCAGGTCATCTTGACTTTCTCATCAATCAACTCTCAAATTCTTCCCTCAAGGCTGCTCTCAATCCCTGCTCTACCCAGCCTCTATTTGTATTTGAGACTGCCTCCACCCAGGTGCCAGACCTTGTCCTGGGCCTTGCTGAACTTCAGGAGGTTTGCATAGACCCACTGCTCAAGCCTAAGTCCCTCTGGATGGAATCCCACCCTTCCAGTGTGTTGAGCTCTAGAAATTTGTGTTCAATTCTTAGCGGCAAAGACACATGGCCTGCAATGGAGGTTTCAACAAAGCCTAGAGAGCCCTCTTTGGCCTCCCCACTCCCTGTATCTGGAGACATGCCCTGGAGACTCGGGAAGAATCAGAGAAACATTCCTCAATATATTATGTCACCAGGCTGGCAGAGACCCAGGGCTCTCCACCCCCAGCCTGCCAGCACGACACCTTTCACTAGCAGAGCTCCTGCAACCCACACATCTTTCTCAGAGGTCTGGAGCCAAACACACAGCACAGAGAGTGACAGACAATCATCTCACCTGAGTGCATGACAACAGATCCAGTGGGCAGCCTCACCTTAGGCCATTACTTGGTTTCCATTACTGCAGTCCAGCCCTAGGGCTACGTATTTACCTCATCATAGTTATTGGAACAGATAAATAGAAAAGTGAAACTAGAGTAGCCTTTTCAATGAAACCAGCAAGACATCCTACTCCCTTTAAGGCACACCGGTTATTTCTTTCTATAGAAAGCAGAAGTAGTTTTCTGCTCCTGGGGATTTTTTATTATACAATCTCAGATTCATCACAGTAAGGGTATCAAAGGTGTACATGCCCTGTGGGAAACCCCAAAGTCTAAGTGATGACTGCTAACATTTTCCCTCCATGTTTTAAAAGTCTAGGAGATTTTATCATCATAAAGTGTTGATAGAAAACCACAAGTGACAGTCTCCATTTTCACTCGTGTTTTATGATAATTTAAAATAACATAGTGGTGGTAAATGTGTTCACAAAATGACATGAGGAGCGGGCAACTCTTCCCATCGCCCTGATGACAGGTAGGGTTAATGTCAGCAGTGTAAAGGATAATTAATCTTCTGTCAGTGCAGCTGCTTCACATAATTTTATCTAATAGCAAATATCACGTATCTTTGCCAAGTCAATTTAAAGGAGTAGAAACAGAATACTGCATTCAGGTGTAGTTTACCATGATCACTTCCACCCTCATTGTAGCGAGTTCTCTAAACTCATGAATTTATAGCTTTCTGGTGCTGTTTTGTTCCTATGCACGTCTGAATAAATTTGTTAAATTTACTGCCTCTAGTGACAGGAGTGTCCTCTGAGCCTTCTAATAAAAGACACTGCCTTCGGAACTCAGGGTAAAGAATCTACATTTTTGTTTAAAGTCTTTCCAGATATTTTTAAAGCAACATCCATGTGGCATTCAGCTTGTTCACACACTGAGAGACAGGACCTTTATAAATCCCCTACTCTTGATGGACTAGAAAGATGGACAGTAAAATGGTCAGTGATACTAATTTCTAGCATGCAAATGAACAATCTCTAACTGATCCCACCACCCATATGGAACTTCTCCCCTACAGGGAGGAAGTTGTTGCTTTATAAACAGCTCTATGAGAGGTAAAGACAACCCATCCTCCTTTTCATCATACCGAAAAAATTGTAACAAAAAGTAGAAAGCTTGAAAAAAAACTTTTGAGATGGCAAGCTCATAGACCATCCCCAGAGAAGCTGGAAGAAGCTTCAGGGCATCCCTGATTGCTGCTGTTGTTTTGCAGCAAGGCATGAGACACACCCCCCCCCCAGTTCCCATGTTCTCTGTGCCATTCACAGAGCATTGCATTCCACTTGGCAGCATATTTCTTTTCTGTTGTACAATTTTGCAAAACACTGTGGCTAAAATAAAAAGGAGAAAAATCAAACCTTTAGGTATGCAGAGTACAAAAAAGTTTAGAAGGATCCAGAGGTGAGGAATATAAGGGAGGCAATCTAATGAGGGTTTAATCTGTGTAGCTCCAGTAGCTCTGCACAGACCTAGAGAAGTAGACAAGAAAGCAAGAAATTATCATCAAGGAGTCAGAAATAGAGCAACATGGAAAAGTGCACCAAATGCAAAAGTATCACCCACTGGGTGGCCTGTATCCAACTTCACGGAAAGCAGCAATCAATCAGCTTTTGACAGCTGCGTTTAATGTTACTGAGCTAAGCAGACTCATAGGCAAAACAAGCTCACTGAGAAAGCAACAAACTTAAACTTTGACGACGTTAATTAGGAACAAATCTGAGAAGAGTTTTCAGAGAGAAGGTTGTGTTCAAAGTTGCAGTTTTGGGCATTGCCACCACAGGATTTAACACTGAGCCCATGAACAACAGCACAGACTTTAACAAGTTTTTCCATAGATATAAACAGGTGCTGATAGTTCAAGGTCCCAGAGCAGACATGAAACCATGCTCCCTGTGTGAGATTAATTCCACAGTTGAATATGAGCACAGTAAAAATGCTTGAAAATTCTGCCAACTTATTCTGCCCAAATGTGAAATTTTCACAGCCAAAGAGCACAAGATTAGCTAGCAACCAGGGTGTAGAAATGGCCTGACTGCCTCTGGAGTTTCACAAGTAGTTTAACATGCAAGAATGGAGCAAAACCAAAAAATTTTTAAAAAAAGTCTTTGCAGGTATACATCTCCTGTTACTGAGAGTGGGAGGTAATGCAAACAAAAAGTTTGAACTTATGGAGAGAATTGCCAGATATACAAGGGAGACCAATTAAATGCTTGGAGCAGTGCTACTGCAAAATGCCAGACACAGGAAACTGAAAAAGTTCCTAAGGAAATAGCTGGGCATGTCATTTGGCCTTCTAGAAGAAATTCACAACAGTAGAAGCTGTTAAATACATCCAAGGGCATGTTAAGACAACAGACTTCTCCCCCCTCTGTTTTCCAGGACATTTTAACAATTCAGATTTAATCTAGCAAGTCTCTGTTACACTTAATAGTCACAGGAATATTTTTCTAAGCTAATTACTGAGACACAGGTATTGCCAGAGCTATCAGTCTATCTTTTGGGGGCTTTTTAAACACATACTAGGACCCCATTTTGCTTCCTCAAAGTTGTCATGATTTCCTGGTCCAGAAGGTAGACATTACATCAAAAAATTGCATTCTTCTATTAGAAATGCACTCCAATAATTTCTACAACATAAAAACCTAAGCAAACCTGTGTTCTAGAGCAATGGCACATTCCAGGTTAGAAAAAGGGTCACCTATATTCTACTGGTATCTGGACATAGAGGAATTTAAGACAGGAGCAGGTAAATGACCTTGACTTTCATCACTTACCTGAGGCCAATATCACCAGGCCCCACGTACAGTTGGAGACTTGATTTGGTGTGTCTACACAAAGGAGCAGAAGATGTGAGAGTGGCATAGATAAGAGGGAAGGATATAGGTTCCTTTTGCTCATGTCTCATGGTGTTCACCTAGATTGAGGTGTATCTTTTTTTGCCATGTGCAGATTAACCTGGGAGACTCTCAGACGAAGAGATTATTGGAAATTATGAAGACAGATGATTTAGATAAGCACAGTTGCCATTATCCTTTTAAATATGATGAAATCTCATTTTTGAGTGGTGTAAGTTTATAAAAAGTGAAGATGCTTCTGCAGGCACATTGTCATACACTCATGCCCAGAGTCATTGGACATTTCTACAGTCAGATTCTCTGCTTCTCAGACACACTGGTACACTGTTGGATACTGCTAATATTTAGATGTCTCCCTTCAGAGCAGTATTAGAGCACCTGGCAAACATTAATCACAGCACCCTGTGTAACTGTAAACACATTGCAGCAAGGAAATGAACCAGAAGCAGTCCTCATCCAAACAGGAAATCCACACTCAAGTGGTAAATTGATCTACCTTATCTCAAATCTTCAGCCAGTTCTTAAACACTAGATTATACACCTCCTAAGGTCTTGCATAAACCATGGTATTTTTCAATGTTTGTGCAAATAATTCCTTTGTTAACTTCATACAACAAGGACACTTTACAATGCTTTCAGACAAAGAGCAAATGGGCTTTCACAGAAAAACATGCAAAATGAAAATTATTTTCACAAAATTGAAAGCATGATATAGGAATTCTCCTGAGTAATGACAACATGCCACAGTTTCCCTCCTAACACACATCTCTTAAGTGAAATAAATGAGAGAAAAAAAAGTACCTGGCTATTAAAAAACGGAAGTCAGATGTTTTTGTCCAAAACCACATGAAATAGAATACTATGGAAATTTCACTGATCAACAAAATAGAATGTTGATCAAGCACTTTTGCTTTTCAATTTGACACTGGTAGAATACTTTTATCCACAAAAAAAAGGCATTTTTCATAACTGTCAGTTTTTGGCCCATACATCTAGGGCAGTAAAGGGCCAACCACTACTCAAAGTCATTCCAGAAGGAAGCAACATCTGCAGCAATTGATATTTAGTTTTGTCTGCAGCAGAAAAAACAGGCACAGTACATATATGAAAAAAACAGTGGTGATCATCAGTAATTAAGAAACTAAATACAGTTCACAAAGTAGTTTTTTAAAAAATAAGAGAGATAAAGAAATAAATAAAAGCAATTTGAATAAGGAAGTGAAGGCTTTGCACTGTAGTCTGTGATCTCACAGAGGAAATACACTTGGCCAGACTTGCTGGAATGCACACAGAGTAACTTTATTACTTGAAAACCATATGAGTTACCAGTGTCACCCTATTTGCAAAACAGAAGCCATAAAAAGATGAGAATTGCAGCCATACTATAAACACTGCACTTTAGGAGAGCTAGAGAGATGCGTCTGGAGACTCAATTAAAAAAAATAATCTAGTAAACAGCAGGGACAAAAATTCCAAGTATTTGTTATACTATTCCTTTGTTAGTAAGGATTCTAGACCAAGCAAAACCCAATATCACAAAGACAGCTCTAGAAAGATATACCTGGCATGGACAGAACAGAATTCACCATGAGCCTGTGATACCACATAAAATAAATCTTGAGGTCACTGACTGCAGAGGTTAGAAAGATATTTAGCCCTTTCTGCTATTTGTGACAAAGGAAAACTCACTGAGTTGTCCCCCAGATTTCCTACACCTGCTTTCCTACACAGGAAGCAAGAGAAGCACAATTTTTCAGCTTCTTCCTCTTCTAACTAAACCAGAAACGCTGCAGACAGGGTTCCATCTTAGCTTTTGAACTTCAGTTTGAGCCTGTTTGACACTGATGTTGCCAGACACAAATTGCTTTCTGGTCTTTGAGGAAGGTCAGGAATAATCTTTGATCTTTCTGCTCACAGAGAAAACAAGAACCAGGCTTCAGCCTGTAGGGGGTCTAGGATAGGATCTTTCCATTGTCTTGCTTAAAATGTTGCTGGGTCACCAAGGCAGATCTGGTTTTGCTCCATCTTCAGAAAGGAATTCCCAACACATATCAGAAATCATTTAAGTCAATATCAGAGCACAAGGAAGAAAATTCCTGTTTAATAAAGGTATCTGCACACATGGAATAACTACATTTAATCTTATTTTGTGAAGATAGAAACCCATGTGCCTAATTTAAACATTTATTTCACATTTTATAAATACATATCAAGTCCAAGTGGGGAAAAATATCAGAATACACTCACTTTAATTAAAATTAGACTTTACCACTTCAAAATGCATCCTCTCAGATGCATCACATTTGCTTTAACGTTCATGTGAGAATCCTAGGAGACTTCTTGTTGTGGGCTTTTTAAACTAATATCATATGCAAATTTGGTTGATGAATAATACGAACTGACAAACTGCATACAAGATGTTGATAAGCAAAATGGATATTTAGAGTGAAAAGGTATGTGAACTTTGTAATGGGGCCTCAGGAGTTACAGACCAAACCTTGCATATTCATGAAAATAATTATTTCACAGGGCAAAAAAGAAAAATCACCTGAACAGCACATTCCAAAGGGGATGGAAATACACTCATTAGTTTGCTGTGATAGACAGGGAATAACTATGGCCTTAGAAGTCATGTTTTCTCTTCTGTCCTTTTAATAACAGGTTTAAACTCCAAACTCCTATGACAAGAAATACTACTCGACCACAAAAGGAGCACAATCATCACAAGCTGCCTAAAAAATGGAGAGAAAGGATCAAACCATTTCAGAGCTTCTTTTAGTGCCCAGTGAATAGTGCCCTCTGGGTGTCCACTGGAATATTCTGTGGTGCTTCTGTAGAAGCCTTTGGTGCCCAGTAGGGATTGAAGTCATTATCAATTCCTTACCTATGGGATGGTCATCAACTTGCAGAAAGTAGTACTTGTTCTTGAAGCAATTACATTAGAGCAGATGAAAGAGTGGATATTCCCTTCTGAGGGAGATATTTTTAGCTCTATCATGAGATAAAATCAGTACCACAGGTAAAGGGTGGATTTGCAAATTACAAAGCTCTGGCAGCAGTTCAGATCATCTCCCTTATTCAGCAACACATTTATTCCTGGGGTTAACCTTTAGCATGCTCAACATGCTTCTCTGAATAGCAAAGACCTGCACAAGTGATAGGAAAAGTAAATGTAAGCATGCAGCAAGAGAAGCACTGCACAGATTATTTTCAAATTCCTAGCTTAGTCTGAGGTTTTAAATCAAAGCTCCCTGAATATAACCTGTCAAGTTATCCAGGCAAATTCTGAAGTTAATTCGTTGGAGGAAAGGAGTCTTCGCAATATAAGGGTATAAAATTTTCAATGAATTCATACACATGGACATACTTAAATGCAATCAGGTATTAGAAACAGTTGAGAACATTCTTCAGAAAAGCAGGTGATTGTATTTCAGAAATGCTGCAAGCTTGATGCACTAAGAGAAGAACTAAAGGAATATTAGAACAGACCATGAAGCCCTCTAAACTATAATATTTTCCACAAACATTCAGTTAACATTTTTACTCATTTGTAAAGGCATGTCAGTGAATGGTTGTATTATCCCTTGGAATAAGATGAGATGCTTGAGGTCTTTGAAAGAGGTCTAACAAGTAACAGAACCTCCCTATAACTATTTTAAAAGCTCTAGAAATAAGAGTTTTCTTCAAATCCTTTTAGAGACAACAGTAAAATCCATCCATCCAACTCTAATAACATGTCCTTGCTGCACAGTTTATAGGAAATGAACATAGACTACAGAGCTATATGTTTTTTCCACTTAGAGCCACCTGTTAAATCAGCAGTTACACTTCCTCTCTTGAACTCTGTATTCATAATACCTCTCTGCCAGGTGATGCTAAAATTGTGATACTGAGTTAAGAAAAGCATAAGGAAGCACCAGTGCTTCTATTGGAAGCCACTAAACAACTGTCAAAAAGTCAAGGAAGTTTTTAAACAAAGCCTCCACACCAAAGTGCTACCCTGAAACATATCTGAAGATGCATCCTGTAGGTCTTGTAAGATAAAACTTTACAGAGGTCTATGTAGCTGCAGGCAGGCCAAAACAAAAGTTCTGCCAAGGCTGCAAAATGACTGAGTATTTTAGCCTAGTGCTGAACACGTGCTAGGATAACCGCCACAATTGACTCACTAATATAATTCTAGGCTTGTAGCTTGATAATTCAAGCCTGAATCTTCTTCCAAACAACCATTTAGAAGATACACTTTGTTTTAAACAGGAGTTCAGCTGTAAGAAGATGGCAGGATTAAGCTGTAAATCTCGAAGCCACAGCTGGTATGCTATTCTCCTCAAAAATAAGCTATACCTATGTTCATTATTCCAGCACAGTTCATGTAAATATTAGGGTTTAGCCTCCAAGGATAGACTGACACCATGTTTGTCCTGTAAATGGCCATGAATGCCTATGATATTACATAACCTGCAGAACAAAATCTCACCAAGATAAATGTTTGTACAAAGTGGTTAAGCTAAACCATTTTGGATTACTATTTTTGTGTAATAACAGGAATTAATAGAGGAAATCATGCACAGTGAGATTCAGCTGTTTTGAGAAACTGCACCAGAACGGAACACATTTCTCTCTCTTCTGTGGAAGTTTGTCACAAAAAAAAAAAAAAGCAAAGAAAACGTTATTTAGATATTTTATAAATAATAAATTAAAATTATTTCATTTCTGTAAAAATAAATTCTCCATGACAGAGGTGATGTTTTATCCAAATGTTTGTTCAAGTTTTTTGCTAAAAGAAGTAGAATATATTTGAGGTATTTCCTAAATAATCTTTTTTTCTGATTTATTCTATGCCTTTATTTAAAAAGAAATAAAATCCCTGGAACAAATGGTAGGATGAATCAGGTAAACAGTTAACATAGAACACCATCAATGTGGCACTGGAAAGAGCAGCATAAAGCTGGTCCATATTAGTTCCATAGAAAGATGCCTACAAGCAAGACAATGAGGTATGATGAATCAAAGTGTAATACTATTTTGTTATTCTGCCTTTGATGATTTACAGAATAGAAGTAAAAATAGAATCAAGGTGCAGTTTTCCATAACATTTTATTTACCTGCTTTTGACTTAAGAAATTATTTACCTCTGATGTAAAGTAAAATCTTTCTTTTACACCATGGTACACATTAGGTGCTACATAAACTATTCCAAAAGTAACTCCTCTAAAGCCACAGCATTCCCTTTTGTTTTCCTCTGATGCCTACATGCTGACAGATGGAATGACATGTTTTGGGTCAGGGGGCTTTTCCACCAAGCAGAACAAGTCAATTTACATTCTCATCAAGACCTAGCAGCCTGTGTTTGAGTTCCCTTTATTATATTGGCAAAGTATCCCACTCTCAAAAATACTAATTTACCCTGTGAAAAGTAAATACATGAACTTTATCACATCTTTCTTTATAAGGCTCTAGGCCAGAGTGGCCTAACCAGAAAACTCTTTTATTTACTTAATCAAGAGCACAGCTGGTTTGATGTTGCATTAATTCCCACCTAGATACTTAGTAAGTCAAGTACAACTCATCCATCAGGTACCAAATTCACCCTTTGCTTGTGCTCATGTAATGCCCCAGACAAGGGGAATGCAAAGGCCTGGGGAAGGCTGGATGACGAAGGGGGTAAGCAACTATGGAAAATTAAAGATACAAAAAAAAAAAAAAAACTGCAACAAGTTCAGCTTACAAAAAAATCACCTCTAAACTCGTATGTAAAAAACACAAGCTAGAATAGAGAAAACATTATTTTCTTAGTAAAAAATCCTATGAGGTGCTGAACCTAAAAGTTATAAAGCAAGCCGTGAAAGGGTGAATTGGGGACAGAATTAACTAGCCATTATTTCAGGAAACTTTTTTGTCACCAACAAGATTTTGTTAATATTTCATTTGAGGGGAAAAGGGCATTCAAACACGTGGAGAGTCATGGGAGTGTCAATCAAGGCACAGAAGAAGTGAATCTCACTCAACAAGAAATATACATTTCTACACACATCCAACATACCACTGTACTATCAAAGACACACATATCCTATAAAACACTCACCAAATCAAAAAGATAATGGCCTAAAAAGGAATGAAGGTTGCTGTAAGGAAATTAAAAGAATTTGTAAAATGGGAAATAGCTGACCAACCTCTAGAGGCTACAGGTGGCATGAGTTATTAATTCATTCTGGGCTTCTACTATAGCATTTAAACTGGTGTTCCTACTAGAGCATTTATAAGTTCCTACACCAATTAGAAAGGTCAATCTCCTGATTGCCTATCATAGAACAATATAAAATTCAAAATAAATAACCTGCAACAAAGATGTTTAAAAAGGTTAAAACCAGATGGCTAGAGGAATTAAACCAAACTTAGAAGTAAAAAGATCTCTCAAAAGACATTCTGACCTGTAGAAAACAACACACAGACTAACATGCTACACTGAGGGCCACAGAGTTTTGAGAAGCTACATGCTAAAAGCATATTAACTAGTGGAAGCTGGGTTTGTTCTGGTTTAGGGTTTTTTTTCCTACAGTGAAATATTGTAAGTAGAAATTCTCCTCAAATACTTGGCAAGGTCATGAGATGATCACAGTGAAAGTATTTAAGATAACACTGAAGCAGAAGAAAATGATAGCCTTTTCATTGGTGTTCACTACAGAGGCCACTGGGGGATTTTTGTATCAGAAATAAGATTAAAGTTCTGCCTGACACCACTGTTACCATGTCAAACCCTAAATAATCTGCTCAAAATCACTGACTACATCAGAGACAGCTTTCATATCTACTAAAAATATGACTGCAGCCAAAAGAACTGTTGAGGTGCTAGATGTGAAAGCTACCAGACACACTAAATAATTAAGCTTATTTTCAAATTTTGTTGCTCCAAACATGCCAGTATAGCTACTTATATTTACTTCTTAAAGATTTAATTAACACTTCAGTCAAGAATTACAAAAATAAAGTTTGATCCTGTTTTACCAGTAGAATCAATGGGAAATTTTTCTCATTTCAAGTCAACCAGACCAATCCAAGGGGTCTTGCATAGGTACAGAAGTTTGAGAAGAACAGCAAATGAATCTGGCAGATGACACAGTTTGTCAGGCTGACAAGTTGATGAGCACAGTAGCCTGAGAAACCAACAGCCCTCACAGGTCAATTCCTCCAGTCTTAATCAAAACAATCCATGCATCCCACAGCAGACAGGCAGATGTACAAGTCCACACATGCCTTCCCCCAGCAGCCCTCCTCCAAAAGCCTCCTGGCTCCTGTGGGTGCTCCAGTCCTCACAAGCAGTGACAGACTGCATCACACCTCCCCATGGCTCCCCAAGTGCAGTCATATAATAATTGCCCAACATGAAAAAACAAGTCTCTAAAAAGCAAAACCGGGAAGATACAAGTACAGTCAAAAAGAAAAGTGAGCCCAGAGCAACATAAGAGAAAAATACAACATACCTAAGTCAACCAATATGATTTATATTGTGACCCAGAACAGTAGGACAAGACCCTCACTCCACAAAGCCAGAGCCTGATGGTCATTGAGCAGTCTGACTTTGCCCCATGAATCACAATTACAACAACACCTGTGGTAAATGACTAAAATCCACAGTGCTCAATAATCCTTGACACCTTTAATATTTTATTATTTTTAATGCGTGGGGGCAAAGGGGAAGGATAACACAAATGAGTTTTTTTCAAGAAAACTTGCCTTGAGACAGTTGCTCCAAGTTTCTTAGCTTTCCCTGTAGAAAGTGATTTTCCTTCTATCTGTCAGCAGATAATTGCATCCTTTGGGCATTCTAATGCATTGCATTATTTACTGTAGCAAAATTAGCTGTGTAGAGGCCTGTTCTCATTTGCTAGACCTGCAGGTTGGGCAAGATGGGCAGTGAGTATTTGAGAGGCAGCTCCATTCTTACCCCACATTGTCAAGATTATAGTTCAAGGACACTCTCCAAAAAACTCTTCTTTCACTACAATTACCCGAATTTCAGAGGTTACATCAATTTGATAGTTTTGCTTGGGCAGTGTCAATTCTAGACAGAATGGGGAAAGTGGAACCTAGAGATGGTTGCAGCCCACGACTCTGGCATTGCTACCAGATTACCATGGCTTTGTATGTGGCTTTTTTTATGGGGAGATGTAGCAATCCAGTTTGCTGTGCAGCTTCATGTTCTTCCTTGTCTAATACCAAATGCTCATTAGTAGGAGCAGCCTAGGTGTATTAATTTTGAAGTTCATCTTCAACCAACTTACCTCTTATATAGAAGTCATGATTGATGGAAGCAGTAAAAGGAGGAAACAGCAAAAGCAGAAGGTACCAGACCAGCTGTAGATACATCCATTCTCTTCATTTCAACTGACTCCACATTATCTTCCAGCTGTCAGACTCATAAATTTAAGTAAAACCAAAACTGTTTTTTCTGCTGCTATAATTTTATATTCATAAGAATTCATGTCCAGAGACACAACTCACTTGACACCACCACTGAGTTTTCCTCTGGCACTCAGTAGATCTTATGCTTTGAGCCAGGCACAACCAGCATTCAGCAGTACCTGACTTGATGATTGTCCCTGTGCAGACATTTGGCTGACAAAGGCAACTCACAGTATAAACAAAGTTCCTGAACCCTTGCAGGCCACTCAAACCTGGCTTTTGTTTCTCACATCTGTAGCAAAAACTCAGGAGCACACATTTCAGACTTCCATGAATTCATGTGCGAATGAGAAAATGCACTTGTGAGAACTTTCAGAGATTGTTTTATCATATTTTCACCTAAAAACTTGAGGAGCAAATCTATTGTGCAGTTTATTAATTGGAAAGAGAAAATTCATATACAAAATCCCCACAGGATAACCCTTTGTTAAGTGAATGCAAAAGCAAACATTATTATGTAAATATTATATAAAACAGGAACCATGAATACTGAAAATAAGAGGATACAAAAGCCACTGTTTTTACAGGAACATACATATTTTGTTCTGATTCTGAGCTATCATAGTCTCCAGGGTTCTTCCACCCTCCAGTCAAGCTCCTGACCTGTCTCCAGATGCCTATTCCTCATTCCCTTTGTCTCCTTTTACCTTCAAGCTTCTTGCATCACCTGGCTGGGGTTCCATCATGCAAGACAATGACATTCTCCTACTTGCCCATCAGGTATTTGCTTGGCAGGGCAATAGAGGTGTGTGTCCTGTCACCACACACTGCCATGGTTCATTAATTAGCCTATTCTGAAGAATGAATCCAAAGGTTTCTTGAATTACTCCCTCAGAGCAAAGAAGGACACTATTTAGTGTAAAATAAGGGCATTTTTAGGAAGTGTGTTTGAACTTACCTGTCTCATCCCAGACTTTTACTAGGGTGAGTCTTCTACTCTCATTTTTTTGCATAATTGTTGAATCTGGGTATGAATAATTAGTCCAGCAGCCCAAAATACCATCTAGCCTGTAATTAATGATTGCAGAGCACAGTTCTAGCTGACTGTCAAGCCTATGGGTCACACACCTGGAAATTAACTAAGTGCATTCCTTAAAAATAGTAGATATAGCTAAATTAAAGGTAAAAAAAAATCAAGGCATGGACTTGACATGATTTACAAAAGAGGGTAAATGTCCTAAAGCATGGTCTCTAGTGCCTCTACACAGCAGAGGGGCTGTGAAGCAGGGCCCTCACACACAGCCCCTGTAGGTTCACATTTAATGGGGTTCTCAGCCCACAGAGAATTTGACTCCCAAATAAGCAATACACAATTAGCATGAGAATTGGTCAAAACCGCAGCAATAAGATGACTCCATGTACTATACAGGGAACTGAATCTGCAAGCAGGGAAAGTTTGAATGATTTTTTTTGTTATTGGTGTATGTGGTTGGCTGGTTTGTAGTTTTTTAGTGGTAGTGTTGGTTTGTCATTAATGCACATCAAATCTGAGAATTTATTACTTATGAGTAGCTCCAGTGCAGTCCCATAACTCTCACTAAATATCACATATTCAAAAGGCAATAGTTTTTCCACACAGACAGTCATTTCTCAAAAGCAGCAGGAGAAGCTTCTAGCAGATGACTTCTTAGATCACTGAATACAAAGGAAAAAACCTCTTCTGTTCTCTAAATACATTACTCAGCTGCCACTGTCACTCTTCTGGAGTTACACAAGTCTCCTGAGAAGTGCCTCGGGTCTAATCCATGGAGACTCAAACTTATGATCCCCCTTCTCCAACACATCCAAAATGCCTCAGAGGTGAGTGAGGTGCTCAGTCCCTACCTACCTACATATTTAACCTGCTTTTCTGCCTGAGGCTCTTTCTGTCACAAAACCTAGGGAAGCTTCATGTGAGTCGGAGTGGGAACAAGAGGAATGCTGTCCTCAGTTTGTCTTTTCATGGTCTCCACAGGTGGTCAGGACTCAGAGCCCCTTTACTACTGCTTAAAACTATAAAATAGAAAGTTTTCTTCTGAAATGTCACTTAATTCCACTGTAGAAGAAAGACTTCACTTCTTGTAAAGTGCAAATCAAAGAGTCAACACATAGTACCAGCAATTACATTTACCATTTATTGCATACTGTGATATATCACACAAGATGTAACATATTACTATAACACACTATTGCTAAACAGTTAATATTGGTTTACACTGCCAGGAAGGAACATGATATACACCCCGTACTATGTTAGTTACTATGAGAGTTGCCATCCTGAATTATTTTGAAGGTCCATCAAGCATGGTATTGACTGACACCAGTATCAGATGTTTAAGGAGGGAGTCCCTATGGGGGCAATTATAGACTAATTTACCCATCAGGGAAATTCTTCTTTAAACTCCAACAATTATACCCTGAGGCATAGGGATTTATATCTCATCCTTTCTAACTTTACGTTATCTTATTACACTTATAAATGCTTAACCCTTTTTCAAAGCCTACTAAGCTTATTTCTCTTAGTATAACAATTATAAAGTATGCATAACTTTCCAAATACGTAGATAAGCACAACAAAAATACATGCAAACTGGAAAATTATTAAAGGGAATTGCATAAAAATCCATCACACATATCATGGAAAATTCAGCAGGGCTGATCACTGAGAAACCTATCACAAACAATCAACTTAATGTCTTCCAGCAAAATTCTGTGGATTAGCTAAAAAACTGCATCTAGAATGGCAAAGCATCAAACATTAAAAAAAAAAAAAAAAGGGCAGTGTTGCTATGTTCTCACCATATCAGTAAGCCCATTTATATGGGTGTTTCCTATGTTACAGTATCCACTACGTCATCCAGCTTCTCAACACACAGTCACAGATGGAAGTCTATTTTGTCAGACCTGTAATTCAGTGATTTCATGGAGAATAACACACAAGATTGCTGTGGAATTTGGTAAGAGACTCTGCATTCACATGGAAAGCAGAGAAAATGTCTTTGGCATCCCCCCTCAGTGGCCCCTTGACAGGAAGGCTGTACACAGCTAAAGTTTCCTGCTTGCTGCAGAGCTGCTGCAAATGTACTGAGGTAAGGAGGCATGGGAATCAGATCACTGTATTAACAGGCACTTTCCTAGCCAGCCTGAGGAGCTGAACAAGAAAGGTTTATAAAAGACACAGAGGCAGGGATCCTGCCTGCTCTGTACATACAACAGGACATAGGTCACATCATGGGATCCAGCAAGGAAAACTACATGAGCAGTAGGATTTGCCACCTGACAAACCAAGTTCTGCAAAACTGTTATATTCAGATCTGGAGAAAAATCTGAAATTTATATAATTAATCCCACATACACATTAAAGAAAATATTAAATTTTTTAATTTGCTCTGAAACCATACATCAGCTTTCTAAGAACACAGAAGGGAGTCTGAAGTTGATTAAAACATGAGCAATTTTTCCTCCAGATATGCAAGGCTACCAGGATGAGGGAAGGGCTTTCTGGATACAATTTAAATACACTTCCAAGGAATAAAGCTCAGCTACCCTCTGACTGCTGCAACCGCCAAGTTTTTCCTCTTCCTTTTTTATTTTCACCCTGGGAACCTGATGGATGCACAACTACCATTCCTAGGGGCCATTCACATCTTCTAAAGTGCCTGCTCTGTACAGGGCTGTTCTCTGCTCTCTTGTGCACAAACATAAGAGAAAGACCCTCTTCCCCACTCAAACCTCAGTCAATTCCATACCAACATCTACTGACAGGCAGGCACAGCAGAGACAGGTTGAGAAGGAGAGGCACTTACCTCTCCTATGGCTTTTTACTGTGTATTAATTATTCCTGGTCTCTGCCAGAGAGAGATCAGGTAGACTCCATTCTTGTTCACAGTTCTCAGAAGCCAAAAGTTAACATAAAACTTCGCATAAAATGCCTGCCTTTTAACACAGCACAAATAAAAACCTCTATGTGAATAATTGATGTCAAGGCTCACCGGATGAAGAACCAGAAGTATTTCACATCAGTCCCAAGACTTCATTTATCCTATATGTCATGCAAGATGAAAACATTTGTTTCAGCTCAAGAGACCCCTACCTCTTTTCCTACATATAAATTTGTTTTTGGTTTGTGATTAGGGGTTTTTGTTGGACTGGGGAGGATGGAAGGATAGAAGTTACAGCAGTCAGGGGGGTTTTAATAAAAGCTAAAGAACTAAACTCTTCAAAAAAAACCAATTTGCCACTGGTTGGAGCCATCACAGTTGTCACAGGAAATCCAAGTGCACATTTCCATGCACAAGCAAGCACAGCACAATCTAGGCCCAGATATCCTAGATCATATTCCAGTATTGCATCCAGGAGTCTACAATTCCTAAGGATGGAAGGATGCATTAGCAGTATCTCACACCATCTGAGCTGGCTCTCTAATCAGCACTCTAGTCCTGACTTGTTTTTCTTCAACTGCAACCACTTCCTGGATTAGAACAGTGGAAGGATAACTTCATGTAAACCAACACTGATTTTTCTAATGAATACATTAAGGGGAAAAAGAAAAAAATCACCTAGAATGAAACTAAAGCTGTAATTCTATAAAACCAATGGGCATAACTTCAGAAGTAACATTAGTGGAATAACAGGATTTCTTCTATGGATACGAGATTTCAGGAAAGAATAAGCCATACCAACCATGATAGCGGAGCCTAACAGCGAGCATTCAAGAAACTTGCTCACATAGGACACCTTCCCTCTGGATCAGGTACCAAAATTCTGCTTGTGCCTGCTCCTCTGTGCCTGGAGAGCTATTCCCTAGAAGAATTACTATGGCAGTGCTACCTGTATCACCACCCCCAAAGAGCACTCCCAGGACCTGCAGGATGCACAACAAATACCAACAGAAGCAAGATTATGGCTACTTGAAGTGCCACAGGCAATTCCAGATACAATGTTTTGTTATTTACCAATAGAATGCTATTCAGGTCAAAAAAAAACATTTTAGATGCAGCACATTGATTTCTGATTACATTCCACCTATTTGAAACAACTTCTGCCAGTCACAGAGAAATGAAAAGGTATCTGCTGGCACTCCAGTACTTCAGAATACTCAGTATTCTCTCTGAAGCAGTAAGAATATTATTTAGGAATGTCAGTATTGGCAACATTTCAAAGCCATTCAGTGCCAGATTTTTTTAATCCCATGTATAATTAAATATCTCCTTTCCATGGCTGGAGTGCAAGACAGGGGGAGCAGTGCAGATGGATTCCCATCTCCTAACTAAGGGGTCACTGGGAGACACAGTCCACCAAACCTGCTTTTTAAAAAATGTCAAAATAAGCCTAAACATGATTCTTTCCCTTAGTTATTGTTGATAGCAAATAGCTTATATTTTGTTACTCTAAGACCGAAGATAAACCACCTTTCCCTATGGGATAGCATCTGAATTCTAGTTGCTCATCCACTAAAAATATCCTTATCTTCTAAATACCTGATAAATGTTGCATTTCCCAGCAGAAAAATCCCTTTTTTCTAGTCCTAACAGCTTTCCTAGCACAGACACCACACTATCTCAATGCTCCTTTGGTAGGCTTTCCAATTCAGTCTGCTCTGGTTGATGACCCACACTCACCAGAACTCCACATTTTACCACCTCTGAAGGTCTCTAGAGAGGTGCTGTGCACTGAACTAAGGCTCCCAAGGCAGCAATCAAGTCAAAATAAACAGAGGAGGGAAATCCTTCTCTAGTGACACAGACTGAGTGACTCAAAGGCAATTCAGAGGCATTTTTATCCTCTCCTTACAGAGATACATTAACACACTGAGGCTCTTAAATTAACTCACAATATGTGATGATCTGAAATCGTACAATATATGCTGCTGGTATCCCAGATACAGCCTTTCACACAAAAACAAAAGGCCTGGCTCACAAACCATTATTTCATAAATAAAAATAGTCTGAGTTAAATTTTAATAGGAAAGGGAAAACTCGCAACTCAAATAGAAAGGGCAGTCAGGACATCTTCCAGAATTCTAATGAAGCAGAGCAAAGCTCTCCACCACAGAACAGGGGGGAAAATACCACAAGCCACAACAGCCCCAGCTCCCTTGAGTGCAGAGGCAGAGCTGGATTGCCCATGCTGGGCAGGCACATGGAAAGCTGCCCTTGCCAATGGCAATACCTGAACACACCAGGAAACAACCACAGCCAGACAGCAGTGCCAGAGCTGCTGCTGTGTGCCCAGCACAACACAAGGGAGCTGGGGAGCACGATGCTCATAGATGCTCACTTGCACTCACCCCTCAGCAGCACTGGAGCCAAACACAAAGAGAGGATTGAAGGAAGTTCCTCCAAAGCCTACGATGACATTTTCAACTTGAATACAGTCTAATTTCTGGGGTAACCTACAGAAATCATGAAGGGTCTGACTAAAGAACTGTGGACACTGTGTGTAGTTAAAGACTACAGCTGTTAGCAGAGACACTGCCAAACGCCGGCCAAATCCCTGCCCATTTCACTGGGATCAAGTGAAATGACTGGGCTGGGATTCACCCTTCATTCCCAAGAGCTGATAGTATTGGGAATCACATTGGAGAGAGTGTTTTCACCTGCTGCAGCACTGCCACCAGATAGGGGAGGAAAACATGGGTATGAGAAAGAGTCCAGTAAAAGTTCCAAAGCTCAGTACTTCTAGGAATTAAATCAGAGTGCCAAAATCACTGGCCTGCTGGCATTCAGATCCATTCCAATACCTCCCCTTCCAGGAATAACATCGCATTTTAGTGGACAGAGGTGAACACTGCAGTAGCACTATCTAATAGCTTTTCATCCATAGAACACCAAGAATTTGGGTTCATTGGGCTGTATATTTCAGCATTAACTTCACATTCCCTCTATCTGTAGTCTGGTAATAGGTGTATTTAAATGTCTTGATCAATGTGTGATCAGCAATGTTTTAACTTTAACAGTATGGCATGCATGGTATTGTAAGTCCTATCTTAGAGCACTGTGAGCTTCTATATAGAGAATTTTCATTTTATTGGCTTTTGAAATGCAAAAATATTTTAGTTTTCTTCCATAAAACTGTTTCAATGTACATAAAATTTTCATTCTATTTTTGAAGGCTTCCTCTTCTTGAGTTTTAAGTTAATTTAATTTTCATAGAATATTCCTTAACTTGTCCTTCAATTATAAGTGTGCATTTCACAGACTTCTTTTCTCTTTAGTCATATATTACATTCAAACATATTAGATGTTCACCAAAAGTCTAATCTGTAAGACTCTTCTGCTCTAAATTAATTTCTGGCACCAACCAAAAAATAGGGGCATTGGGTTTTGATCACAAATCACTAGGAATGATTTCAAGAAGTCCAAAATACCACATCTAATTGCACTAGTTCATCTCACTGTAAGCTACCTCACCTCCCTTGAACCTTTACTAACTTGAGCAGTAAGCAGAAATCTCAACCCTGGCAGCAGAATTCACTGAAGTATTTAACCAAAAAGCCACAAGAAAGCTATGATGAATGTGCAATTAGCATCGAAGAACAAATATTTTGGACTAGTAGTTTAAAGGAAAAAGGCCAGATACATGGCCTGCAGTTCACAGCGAGCATCAGATGGCCCAACACCCACCATTGATTTATTTCTGGCAACAAATAAGAGGGGCAGGAACCACTACAAAAGCAAATAGATTTCTGTGTTGCTGTATGTGTAGTGGAAATGCTGCAGACTGATATTACTTTTAAGCAGTCAGGTTAGGCAGAATTCTGTTTGAGCATGAGATGTTTAAAAATGGCATTTTTCAAGGGCAAATTATTGTGCTTAAAAACACAGAATAGAGCCAGAGTACTGCTGGGCCAGCCTGATATTGCACAGAAGTATCAGAAGAGAAATACCTGGCATAAAACTACACAACAGAA